>CAJPEV010001318.1:0-58290 GCA_905338385.1 Darwinula stevensoni | reverse complement strand
TTTTTCCATATAGCGCTGTATGTCTCGAGGAGAATGGTGCAAATTTCACGTTTCTGCGACCGAGGGTTGGGGAGATGGAGATTTTCAACGAGAAGCATGCAAATTTTGACCATTGACCACAGATCATGGCCCCGGGGGTGACCTGAGAGAGCCAGCAATCGGCTCCAAGGCCGTTTCTTGAGGTCCCTTACAACAATTATAGAGCAGAATTTTGATCCAGGGGGGTCGATTTTTATGTTCCCTTAGTACCTTAATTGAATTAGGTAATTTTGTTCGCCTATGGGATGTACCTACTAATTGTGAATTTTTCCGAATTCACCGTCCCTTTGCACCTTTTTTTAATACCAAGTTTCATATTTCTAAATTCTGTAGAACTTGGCTAGAATTAACGACAGTCGGTCAGTGACACAGTCACGTCCGTCTGTATATACGTAGTAAGGTCCAAAAGTTTCCGGCCCAAGGATAAAAAAGATGTGATAAAATTAAACAACCATTTTTATTTTTCAATATAATCTCCCTTTATTTCAATACATTTTTTAGAACGATGAATTAATTTTTCTATTCCACTAAAAAAATATTCTGAGTTTTTGTCCTCAAAATGGTTCAAGACTGCAGAGATCACTTCTTCATCACTGGCAATTTTTTTCCCACGCAAATCAGACTTCAATTTTGAAAATAAAAAATAGTCGCCAGGGGCTAGGTCGGGGCTGTAGGGTGGGTGATTTAGTTCTTCGAAACCACAGTGCTGAATAGCAGCCTTTGCAGCAACAGAAGTGTGCACTGGCTAATTGTCGTGCAATAACCTCACTCCTCGTAAGAGCCTTCCTCGGCGTTTTTCTTTGATGGCATTCTTCAATTTATAAATTAATGATGCATAATATTCGACAGTGACCGTAGTGTTTCTCTCTTTGAAGTCAACTAGTAGAATTCCCTGGCAATCCCAGAAAATGGTGGCCATAATCTCTTTTTGGGATTGTGTCACCTTTGCTTTTTATGGCCGTGGTGATCCAGGATGTCGCCACTCCATCGATTCCCTTTTAGACAGAGGATCATGGTACAGAACCAAGAACCAATCAAGACTTAACATTTTTCTTTAACTCCATATCTTGGTAGTCACATTCATGCAAAGTTCCAGCTTTCCATGTCTATCGGTTTATCTAATGCAAAAAAATTATGGGAAAACATCATTTGAAATTCACGCCCCAGGCAATTTCATTCCAAAGTCTGAATTTTTCCGCACACAGCATCCCGGTAGGTAATTATGCACCAAGTTTCATCTTTCCACACTAGCTCATACACCAGGACAAAATAATACTCGAAAACGTCGGCCCCAAAAGATATGCCCCGAGGGCATGGATGTAAAATTTTGCATTTCTCCTGAACACATCGCGTCAGTAGGAACGTCCATGTCTCTCCGTTTTATTGAAGCAGTGGGACATGGAAGGCAAGAGAAATGAAAAAAGGCATGGAATGGTTAGGAATTGAACCCAGACCTCAAGATTAAAGGTCCGATGTGCTACCACTACACCACCGAAACGGTGAAATACAATAGATTCTTTCGATGACACCCTTATCCATCACGATATATATTTTAAAAAAAGCTTCTCCCCCCAAAATATGTACCCAGAGGGCATGTACCTCCAAATTTGGAGTTTTTCTGTACTCTGCACCCCAAAAGGTACAAGTGCACCAAGTTTCAGATTTCTAACATTTCTGGAACATGGTTAGAATTATCGTCAGTCAGTCACGATCGTCTATATATATTAGATTTGCCCTTTTCGCAGGTGAAGAAACATACTTGGAAAAGCCAACCCACCCAAAAGCTATGGCCGGAGGGGATGCCCCATGAAAGCTGAATACTCCCCCAGCTCAGTAATATCATGTCACTTTCCGTGTGCCAAGTTTCATTTTTCCATTTCTGGACAATATGCCACAACAATTTTTTTTCTAAACATTGCCCCTCGAAAAAATTCCACCCAGGGGATGTATCGAGACATAATATTTTTTTATTTAATTCCTTGTCTCAGTAGACACATTTATGCAAAGTTTCAGCTTTCCATGTTCATTAGTTTAACTGATGACAAAGAAATTAGTTGAAAAGATCTCCTTTTGAAATTCGTGCCCCCAGGGCATTTAAGTCTGAAATTTTTTTGCAGCTGTATCTCAATATGTAATTATGTACCAAGTTTCATCTTTCCACACAAGCTCAATACGCCAGGACAAGAAAAATAATTGAAAACGTCGGCTCACAAAAATATGCCCCCAGGGCATGGATATAAAATGTTTACTATTTTCTGAACTCATCCTCTCGGTAGGCACGTCAATGCCAAGTTTCAGCTTTCTATCTCCCCCCGTTTTACTCAAGCAAAAGTAATGTTATGGTGGGGGAATGAGTAACGGGACATGGAAGGCAACAAAAGCAAAAGGAAAACCCAGGTATGGCTGGGAATTGAACCCGGACCTTCTGATTGCCAGGCAGAGATGCTTTGACTACACCACCAATCCTTATCTTTCTTAATGTCATCCTCATCTGTCACAAAATATGGAAAACTTTTCCCCCAAAAGTTGTACCCCCAGGGCATGTTCCTCCAAAGTCGGCTTTTTTCTGAACTCTGCATCCCAAAAGGTACATGTGCACCAAATTTCAGATTTCTAACGTTTCTAGAATATGGTTAGAATTAGCGTCAGTCAGTTAGTCTGTCAGTCATAATAGTCTATATATATTAGATTTATCTTCCCAGAAAAATGAAATTTGTGTAACATGAAAATCGTCAAGGGTTTTTAAAGGAATCTAAGATCTTACATGATCCCATAGGATTCCTATGAGATTCTAAAGGGAACCTTAGGAGAATCCGATTCGATTTTTTTCCAAAGATATTATAGGATTCCGTAAGGATAGACAAAGCAGAAACCTTCAATATTGCTTCCTAATCATTTGTTGCATAAAATCGAATGAAATTAAAATAATGCACTGCTAGCTGTGCAAATGAGCCAGGAACAAGCAAATAACTGTTCTTGGTGAAGGTAAAATACAGTTTCTTTCACGGAACTATCCCCTTTTTGAATGACGTAAATTCACATCCATGAATTGAGAGGTTACGACAAGTAATCGGGCATTATTAAAAAAAGAAGAAATGGCTAAAAACACATAATGTCATGCACGGAAAAGTAAATGCCTGGGATATATACAATTACTGGTTTTATTTATTTTCTAAGCAATGGTTATCATTTACTGTTAGTCGCATATCGTATAGAACGGAAAGAGAACCCCCGTGACTAAAGAACGGGACTAATGTTTAACCGGATGGGAAAGAAAAGAAAGACACTTCATGCAAGCGCGAGGATTACAGATAACGTTCCCCTGCAAAAATATGCCAATCCATCAGAAACGATCAAAGAACTATTCCAATTAAGCTCTCTGGGTTTCCTCAAAGGGTGGTCAATTATGAATTGTCGGATCTCCCAATGAGGCATTTCCTTTCCGGTTTAACTTCTCTCTCATCTCTTCTCCGAGATCCACGTCTCTCCCTGCCAGGTCGATCGGAAGAAAAGAAAGTTTGGAGTTCCTGGGATTGTTACGACTTTTGAAACTTGGCTTCTCTTTCGTAAAATGCGCATCAACTCACAAACGAGGATGACTCGTTGTTTCGGGCCCATCGTACCATGACGTGGCTTCCTCCAACCGTACAAGATCATGTCCACGATCCACTCCAGCATTTCCAGAACCGAGATGAAAGACATCCCAGTGTAGAGACCTAGCAAGCCTCCGAACGTTCCGACGAAGTTCGACCACTATGGAAGAAGGGGAGGGTCTTCATTTCCAGTGGCATTTTCAAAGTGAAACTGAAGAGAACTTAATGAATTTCTCAACTTACCGGGTATAACTGATTCTCCGTAGTTTTTTCAACTGACATGGTTTCATAGAAGACATGCACCACAGAAATCTGTTCACTGAAGAAATATTTCAGTAAGTAAACGGTTTCAGCTTCATTTCTTTGGTTGTTAGAGTTGCATGGTCCTCCCGAAAAGGATATATGGGTGACTCCATAAGTATGCATAGCTTGCCTTTCATGATCTATAATTTCTTCATATTTACTTAATGCTGCATCAAAAGAAATGAATACATTTTGATGTTTCCAATTCTTTTGAGGAAAAAGCACATGGGTGGACTGCAATAATGGAAAATTTTCCTCGTTTCTGGTCTTTCTATCCACAAAATGTTTCTCATCATAAAAAGTATGCAGAACGGAGAAGGAGATGTTGCAGTATGTATCACAAAATTTTAATGTTGCTGTTTTGAAAACGTTGTAAGAAAATTCCTAAGTTGTGGGGTTTGCAACGTCGTGTTACTTAAGCGCATTTGTAACGTATCTTGGTTGCATCTTACGTCATTTTCCCTTCTAACATCCAAGCAAGTTGTGCTGCAAAATATGAATGAAATACATTAATGGCAAATTCGCTGAATGTCTCAAATTGTTAGAAAATGCGGATGCCGATATATGAAAAACGCTCTTCAAAATCCTCCGAGTGAAATTACGTAATAATTTACAACCTACTGACAGACACCAAAGGGATCAGACTTCATCATCGACAGCTGAGGCAAACATAATTGCATGAAGTAATGTGAGCACCGTTTTTCAAAGGGTCTCTCTTCAAACTCAACCTCCACCTCAACCTAAACCTCACCTTCCCTCACCCCCGTCTGTATGGAATTCCAAAACCTTAGACCTAGGCGTAACCGGCGGACTGTCCTCGGCTTTCCTCCTACCTTTTTTGTACAATTGAAACTCAAAACCTCGAGTTACGGCGCCAATTAGGCCTAAATGTATCAATTCCGGATTTTGGAGATAGTCAAGAACATGTAACGTTAGACCAGTCATAGGCCAATTCAGTCCGTCGTGGCTCTTTTAAGAGAAGACATGAAACGTTAAACCAATCAGAGATCTGTTACAAGTTTAATCAACTATTTCATTGCCGACGAGGCGCGTTAGGCCGATCTGGAGTTCCTCCATCTCGACAAGTACAAGGGAGAGAATGCCTCCAGTAAGCATTAAATACAAGCAGGGCGCCATGTGTAAATTTAGGGACGTCCGATTAGGATATCTCAACATCCCACCAAATCGATCAGCCATTGCAAAACCACCGTTTCCATCTCAGTTCTTCTCATAAACTCGGCCAAAATTGTATCATACAAAAAAATCCAGACCCCGATACCAAGTCCGAAGAAGTCATGAATCTAACATTAGTCTGGCACGAAATCTGGCAACACTGAGGGATGGGACTGGAGCCATCACGCTGAGCCGAAAGGAACGACAGCTAATTTCCTTTTTCATATGGCACAATGATGAACTGCAGGCAAAAAAGGACCCTTTATGTCACCTACAAACTTCGTTTGGTTGGTCTCTTTCCAACAAAAACTCCCCGTGAATGTTTACCAAGGGGGGGAGAAAAGAAAATATTGAAATTGGTACCATGAAAATGCGAGTTTCAATGTTCTCCCCAGCCCTGAGGAGATGGAACTTCAAACTTGCTGGAGCAATTTTTTGTTGAAAGAGGAAAGAGAAAGGTGCATGCCAAATTTCGTTGATGTATAAGCACTCAGAGAGGAATGCAAGGAGATCCAATTCTGCTGCGGGAATTAGAAGAAAGGTAATAGACACTACCAAAACCTATTCATCATCTTTTGGCATTCTGTTAGTGTTTACTGCTCAGCTGATATAATTCATGTGTGAAATATACAATGCGATGATTTAACCTGATGCGAAAAGAAGCTACATAGAATTCTAAGATTTTTGAAAAATGAAAATCCCATATGATTCTTATGGGATTCTTACATTGGTCCTAAAAATGAAACATTTTTACTGAAATCAATACTCAGAGAACTACATGCCAACCGAATTTCAGCTTTGTCCAATGGCTCTTCTTGGTGGTGGAAACATTCCTTTTTGAAAAGCCCACACAGCCAAAAGTTGTGCCCTAAGGGTATGTACCACTAAACTGAATTTATTTTTAAACTCAGTTATTGGTGCGGGAAGTCTTAGTTTTCTATTTCAGTCCCATTCAGTTGGACGGAAAAAAAAATGATTTGAAAACGCCACCCCCCCACCCATATTCATCCCCAGGGCATGCATCCGACAATTAATATTTTTCCTGAACTCAGTAGCTGAGTAGGCACATGCTTCCCAAGTTTCAGCCTTCCCTGTCTCTCCGTTTGACTAAAGCAAATTTACCTGGTGGCACCCCCCAAAAAGTTCCGAACTTCGTGCGGTTGCAGCCGGAACACCATAATAACACGCCGTTATGAGAACGCCGTTAATAGAACGCCGTCTTGAAATTTTCAGTGCCCCATGCCCAATATAGGTAGGTGGATCTAGGAAAATTTTAATGAAATTCCTTGCCCTGGAAATGAGCGAGAGCTCTTTCCGTACAATTTGTTGAATGAGTAAGTGCGTCAGTGCGTTTGCTGGGGTGCTGCTTCGGCCAGCGATCCAAGGAGAACACATCAAGCAGTTCTTTTATTGAATTCGGGCGCGTACGTTTGTGCAGTCACTCTTTTGACATCGCACGGAAGAAAAATCTTTACTCTCGTGGATTACAACTAATTTAACTGAAATTTTTGTTAAAATACCTACAAACATTGCATGTAAAAGCCTGATAAATTTCCTGTCGATAACTCAAACGGTGCACCGTCTGCAGGCGTGTAAAGTTTGGAACGTTTTTTGGGCCACTCGGTATATCATTGAAAACATCTCCCCCAAATGATAGTTCCCCGAGAGCATGTACAGGTGGTCCACAATTGTCTCCCAAAAGTAAAAGCTCACTGGTCGGAAAGTATCCATTCGATTTCAATCATATATGAATCAAACGATAGCCAATTCAATATATTTTTATATTGGAAAATTTCATAATTCCATAAAATATAGAGCAAAGTTACACCATAACACATTAAAGTACCCATATCGTGCAGCTAAAGCCTGTAAACATCACAATCCCTTCTGGGATTCGCAATTCATTCGTGGGTTTTCCATGCCTCGCGAGGGTTTCTGTCCTAGGTGACCTCAATATCCTGCAGAAGACGAATATTGCCATTTGATTTTCATGTTTAAAGAAAGCAAGTTTATACAGGACAATTTTGGAAATTTCTTCAGTTCAGATCCAAATGCCCAAGTTCCTGATCAGCTCATGAAGCCCATTGAAAAGAGATTCTTCAACCTGAATCTACGCATCGGCGGACCTATGACAACCTAGATATGCTGAAACAGGCCATTAAAGATGCCTTAGCCTCAGTAGGACCAACGATGATTGAAGGAATTCTGCTGGCATTCAAAGAGAGACTGCACTAAGTCATTGAAAATTGTGGAAGTCATATTGAACACTAATGATTTGACTTTTATTTATTTGTAAGGATGTAACTTTGTTCTAGTTTCCTATGGAATGCTGAAATTTCCCACGATATAAATATTTTGAATTTTATATCATTTGAGACACATATCTTTGAATTCGCATTTATAGTTCGTGAGTAAAATGTGTTTCCTTTTTGGGAGACAATTAAGGACCTCCCTGTATAAGCAAAGTCGGATTTTTTCTGAACTCTGCATATCTAGAACATGGTTAGAATTAGCGTCTGTCACGCAGTCACTTGCTCACTCACCAACTCACGACCATCTATATATACTACTAGAGAATTTGTTTGCCCTTCGGGCAAACAAACTCGCAATGAACGCGCCTTCGGCGCGGTTCGCTTCATAAAATATTAATAACAATACTTTCGAAGCATCCCTTTTCGATTCTCATAACTACAAATTAAGCAAAAATCCTTGCATCATTAGAATGTTTTTATTGTGAGTTTAAATTACTCCTGCATATGTGAAGTGATTTTCAATCGGATGTTAGGAATTGGAATCAAGCAGAGTCTTCATAGCCCCAGAATTGTAACAATAGTTTATCCTGAATACAGCGCCTTCTATAGCAAGACTCTAAGAACCACCTTTCTCTAAGCGAAATTGTGCAAGTTCACTCATTCTTCCCTTTAAGCTAATAACCTCCACTAGGACAGTCAAAAATTCTGAGAACTTTTAGCAACCAAAACATATGCCATGGGGGAGTGCAAGACTAAATAAAGAATTTACTTGAATTTGTTTATCCCAGGAATATATTTAAAAAAATACCTTTCCCTGAAGAATGAATTATTTTGAAAACGTCCCCCACAAAAATAGTCCCCCCATGGGATAATATGAAAATTCTGAAAATTCTCGAAAAATCTCGATAGGGCAACAGACTCAAGCTCAGCTGGTGGGATGCCGAGCCTCTCGTGACAAAGCCAAGCGACGTAATCACTCCACCTTGTATGAGGTCAACCGACAGGTCTATTGCCGGTCATCTTGGCCTGGAAGACTCCTCTTTGGAGCCTCTCCTGGGGGCATGCGGCAGACGTATCCAAACCACCTGGCCAGAGATCTCTCGATCCGAAGAAGCAGCTGCTCGACGTGGAGACTCTCGCGTATGGCAGAGGTCCGCATCCGATCATGGCGCGTTAGGCCAGCCACTCGACGCAAGAACCTCATTTCGGGAACTTGTATCCGTGATCTGGTGCTTTCGTTCATTACCCAAAGTTCGTGACCATAGGTGGGGGTGGCAAGATAAACATTCTTAAAAACCGAGAGTTTTGCTTCCCGAGAAACTTCCGATCTGGCAACTACGGTTCGCCAAAGTTCCCGCAGAACTGCAGAAGCCTTGGAGATGCGGTTGTCGATCTCGTTTCCGTATCGCCTGTCACTCTAGAACCAGATCCCGAGATACTTGAACTTCTCCACCTGTTCCAGTGGGACCCCACTGACATGCAGGGTGCACCGAGCAGGATTTCTCAAGAGGACCATGACCTGTGTCTTGGTGACGCTCAGTTTCATTCCGGCCGCAGTGCATTCGGAGTCGAACCGATCGAGCACACTCTGGAGCTCTTGTCGAGAGTGTCAAGAGAACGGCATCGTCAGCAAAGAGAAGTATCCTTACTACGACGTCACCGATGTTGACCCCCTCCAGGCTGAGGCAGCACCTACAGATCCCGTCCATGTACACGAGGAACAGGAAAGGTGAGAGGACACAACCCTACCGGAGTCCAGCGCATATCAGAAAACAATCCTCACTCCTCTCGCTCACTCGGACGCAGCTTCTGCAATCGCTGTTAAGGGACTGAAAGGCCCGCAAAAACTGACCCTTGATCCCATACTCCTACAGCACTCTCCACAGTATTCCTCGGGGTCCACGGTCGTAAGCTTTTTCAAGGTCCACAAAGCAAATGTAGACATTTTTGGCATACTCCCAATGTCTCTCGAGGATCTGGTGGAGAGTGAACAGCTGGTCCGTGGCGCTACGCCCTCCACGAAAGCCGCACTGCTCCTCTTGGATGGCATCACCCACGACTGCTCGAACTCTCCAAGGTGCTTTTCTAGCACCTTGGAAGAGACATACCAGGTATGCCGAAGAGAGTGATCCCACGATAGTTCGTGCACTCCCTCGGGTCCCCCTTCTTAAAAAGAGGAACCACCACACCGATTTGCCAATCCCAAGGTGCCGTTCCCGATTCCCAAGCAGCCTGACACACCCTATAAAGCCACGAGCACCCAACTGCGCACATTGCTTTCACAGTCTCCGCCCGGATTTCATCCACACCAGGAGACTTCCCAGTCTTCAGGCTAGCAATGGCCTGCAGAATGTCCTCCATGGTGAGAAGAGTCTCCGCGCTGAGAGGCTCCAGGTTGGGTAGGTCAGTGTCCACTGTTGGTGAGTTTCGATGTAACACGCCCTAGAAGAATCAGACCTACTGAAAGGATTCCGAACGGCGACCGAGTTGTGCCGATGAGGACTTCAATGCACGAGTTGGGAGAGACGATGCTACATGGAGTGGTGTGATCGGTCGATTAGGGGAAGCCACGCTGAACGGGAGAGGCAGAAAGTTGCTGGACTTCTTTGTTGGCAATGGCCTGACCATCACCAACACCTTCCAGCACAAAGATATCAACAAGTTTACCTGGCACAGGGGGTCTGATAGTCGGACTGATACTGTGTGCCAGCAATCGCTCTTTGATTACGTGATGGTTTCGGCGGACTTGTTGGGCCATGTGCCGGATACGAGGGTGTGGCGTGGGGCAGAACTGAGCACCGATCTTCATCTAATGGTCAGCGAACTTCGGATACGAGCGAATCTCAGAACGAGGCAGAAAACCGCACGCGTTGAAAGACGAGTGAGGTGGGAAGCCCTTCGCAATGAGGGAACGCGTGACGAATTTGCGAGGGAGATCGGCGAGAAGTACTCCCAACTGCCTCCCCAGACGTCAGATGTAGAGACCGAATGGACTCTATTTCGGTTAAGCCCTTCGCGATGAGGGAACTCGTGACGAATTTGCGAGGGAGATCGGCGAGAAGTACTCCCAACTGCCTCCCCAGACGTCAGATGTAGAGGCCGAATGGACTCCATCTCGGTCTGGTGTTTCGGCGGCGGCAGCAAGAGTGTGTGGGGAGAAGCGCATCGGAGTGGCTCACGGTAACGCCAAGCGAACGCCCTGGTGGACACCAACGGTGCGCGAGACTGTCACTGCCAAGAAGGTAGCCTACCGGGCGTATATGTCCAGTAGGTCTGATTCAGTAACAGTCAGCTATGTATATATAGATATCTTGATTTTCAGCCCCTCAATCAAATAATATCGTATGTGGAAAATGTATACGAGATGTTGATTCTTAGAGATCCGTTGGCAAAACTCAAGATTTCAAGGCGATCCAATTCCCTTATGATATTCGCCGTCATTTTTCTTTTTCAGGAAAATACTATAATGAATGTGCAAACTTGGGAGGATGGCAGAAGGTCAAGTTTCTCCTCTCCCTCTCGTTCGTTTTGTTCGGTGCGTTCTTCATCCAAGCCGCCAGTTTTATGAGCCAGGTGTCGTCACGACCCATCTGCGACGACGAGAACGACTGCACCAATCTCTTCTCTCTAAGCCACCAGCAAGCATCGTTTCACCCTAGTCATTATAAGATTAGGTTGGATGTAAGGTGAGGCTCACATGCAGCGTTGAGGTGGACAACTGCAGGAACTTCTGGCATCTTTCTTCGCCTGTTGAACCCTCTTGTTGATTAGATGGCGCTCTGTGTTCCAGGAAGCAATATTAGAATTGCACTAAATAAAAGTGATTGGCTTAAAGCACATATTGTGAATGAGTAAATAAAATATTTCGTGTGCTCCCTTTATTGAACCGAGGAGGCAAACAGGTACAAGGGCTTATGAACAAATTAAGAGCTATGTAAAATTTCTCACTCATGAAACAAATTCTGTCGAATTTCTGTGGTTGGATGGGCTTCAGAACTCTCTTGTAATTCGTTGCATATATGCAGCGGGGCGAGAGCTTAAAGGCAATCATCAATCGAGCGGCAACGCAAAAGTGGAGACACTCCTGATCGATGAAAAAGGAATTACTAACATGAAGGCAACCCACTGCGAAAGATAAGGATTTCATTATTGGAATAAGCCTTTACCTCCTCGGAATATAAGGTTTCATTACTGATGTAAAAAATTTCGGGGTCGAATCGCTGCGAGAGGTAGGATTCGTCGCCACATTTTCCCCCTTGGTCTCGGGGAACTCGTTCGAGCTCCACCATCTTGAGGCTAATATAGGAAACCGTTCCCAGGTTTATGTTGAATCCTTCGTCAATTGTATAAGTAGTATCCTGGGGTTTCCGAACGAAGAGCCTGTGTCCCATCGCCGTTGAAAAGCGGCCGTGATTTTCCGGGGTATACGGTGCCAGGGCGAGTCGAAGTCCTTGCTGCTCAAATTAAGACAAACAAATATCACTTCAATTTTACTCTACTCGGTCTGATCAATGGAGGTGGTCGTACCCAACCGGTCTTCCTTTTTTTGATTCCATAATATGAGTTGTAACGACGAACATCTTTGTCCCTGCGGTAGTTGAAGGTAAGGCATTTCCCGAGCTTTTCATTGTCCTCTGGTTCGAAATCGCTAAAAGTAGCAAAGAATGCTTGCACAAACTTAACCTGTAATACAGGGTGGCGCAAAAGTCGCGCACATAGGGATTAAATTGCATTAAATGTTCTATTCGTTTGCCTTAATAATGGAAAAACTTCGATTTGCGATGCGCATGCAATCTGAACATGCCTTAACTCCCTCCTCTTTTTCTGTTATCTAGCAGTGATTATATACCGGGAAAGAAAGAAAGAAACAATAATTAATTACTTGTAACAGTGAAATCCCCTATGTTGCGCGACTTTTGTGCCACCTTGTATTACATTTGGATTTCCGGTATTGAAAACGTACACTGCCTTCCTACGGGATAAAATTCATTACCTTTTCCCTTTCAGTGTGTAAAATGGCTTCGCCGGAACGATTTTTGAATGGCAAAACTGAAAAAAAGCTTCACGAATCACGTCGCCATATCCAACAAGGAAAACATAGTAACAAATCAATTAATTTTTCTCGAGAAAATGTTATGCCTGAGCTTTTCCTTTTACGTCCAGGAGAAATTGTGACGGCTAAATTCATAATCCCATTAGTTGACGATGAAACCATCCTTACGTATCTCTGCAAGGTTCTTCATTGTAGCTGCAATGGAGTATGCCAATATTGGCCTGATCCATGTACGAGAAAGCATCCAAAAGGTACTTGTTTGAGAAAAAATTTTCCTCCACTTCGGCGAGCTTTTCCAGCAACGAATCATCTGCAGAGAAATGCATGCTCAAAAGTCCGAAGTCGATTTCAATAGGTGTCAAAAATGAGGGTTCCCCTTTCTCCGTTCATGTGAAAACATGACTGTCATCATGCTCCAATGAGCCAAGTGGGCGAACATAAGAAATCCTTGAAACATCCAGTATGAAACTGTATACCTTCTCCATCTGCGAATGGAGCAACGCAGATTTCCATTGAACCGTTCTCATTTGTCGTACGATTCGCATCATAGAGAGCAGGGAGCAAATCTTCAATTGCTGGTTGGTATGTGGCATCCGACCTTGACTGTTGTCTAAACATCGTTTCTAGATTATAATTGTTCTTTACGATATCTTCCATTGGGCTGAAGAGTCCCGAAAAATCGAAGGTCAGGTCATCAGAATAAAATTTTTGAGGGCAGATTGTGACGCTAGGGAAGGGAATCGTATCTCGCGACTCCATCTAAATGGCAAAGGCATTTACATCAAACGCCACACGTCCGGATTCGGAAACAATGGGACAAATGAGAAGCATCAATATCGTTCTACCTGGGTAGAGGTTGCTATTTTTCCAGACATATACGCATTGATGATTTGGATGATTCCGTAGGACATGTAGCCAGAAGTAATGAGAAATGCAAGGAGCCAGAAGAGTTTTCTGAAGATAGAGGATTCCGGGTACGCAGAACGGCCTAGTGCCTGGGCGGAGATATCAGAAAGTTAACGGTACTCTTCAACGTTTGTATATGAATATATTCAATTTTTGGAGGGATGCCTCATCAGATTCACAGAAAGAAAAAAAACGTACTGGGGCGAGGTACTATGTCATGCAACAACCAATTATCATTTTCGCAGTTACGACATTATGCGAAACATGTAAAACATATGGTTCCCGGTCATTGAGGATGGATACTGTTATAATTGGTATCATATCACAGCAGATAACCGAGACCATAGTGCCATGCGAAAATAGGGATTGGTACAATAACTTACAGGGGGCACAAAGGTCATTGTTTCAAATTCATGTAACATACCAAGTAGCCCAAGAACGTTCAGAGGGACGCTTAAACCCGACTAAAAGGGGATCTTCGACGTTCAAGGTTCGGGGACGAGCAGCTTTTGAATGCTCAATTAAGGTGCCGTTTGATCATCAGTTCACGAAGGTCTTGGCGGACGGACTTCTGACGTTAAAGAGTAATTTTTCTTGAGAGTGAGTATGCTATCCATTTGGCAGTGACTGAAAAACAATATAGGGTTCACACAATCGACGCCAGATGACGATGATTTTCACTTGATTCTGAGACTAGTGCATCATAACGGTGCAATGGAGCAAAGTCAGACGGCAGTCATTGCGTCCGAAGCTGGTTCGTGGTTGACCGTATCAAGAAACTGGGTAGAGACTTTAGAGACGTGATCCGGTTAGTTATAAACCTTTTCATTTCTTCTGTTTTCATGAGAGAATATGATGAAGTACCGACAACGTTGCGGGTACGTCATCGCATTCGTATGAGCAGTCCTCGACTGATTCCATAGTGGAGTCGTGTCAGTTTACACGTTTCACTGTGCTTGCACTTGAAATAGCCTTTGTATGAAGATAGTCGGTCATGTCCATCTTGGAACGTGTCATAAATAATAGCTTTTATTCTTGGAACGGAAATTAATAGTCATTATCGGCTGCTTCTTTTATCCCTTAAGGGGTCTCGATCTACCATCTGTCATTCGTGAAAGTGCAATTAAGAAACACATTCATGATGAACAGCACCTGCCAATAAATTGTATGAACGGTGTGCATGAAGGAAATGTTTCTATTACTTATGTACCAGTGGGGATCGTTTTAAAGCATCTTACGTGAATTTTCATATCATCAGCATTCGAAATCGGTATTGAGGCCACTCACGTGTCCTGTGAATCTGTTGAGGAATCTGATGGTGACAGGGCCGACGCCGACCGTTTCCGCCCCTTCGTCTTCGAACTGGATCTCGGCTGGGATTCCCCTCGCTCCGCCATCGACACCCACTTTTCCTCTCATCGTCTTTCCTCCCTTGCTCAGGAAAGTGAGATGCCCTGCCGATAAATGATTGATTCCGTCGGATCTAGTAGAGTTAGGTAGAGGGTAGGAGCAATCCCAAAACACGACAGAGGAGCAACAATCCTGGTAAAATGAGATGCATCGGGACCATTTATATGCGCACGATCTTCCGATCTGCGCAGGCTCGACATCCCACAAACATAAGGCCTCCTCTTCTCCGTCCATCGAATTTCCTTGTTGGAAAAGGAACGAACCAATCATTTTTGCCTCTAGCTATCAGCGCTTCATCGCGCATTGTCAAGAATACCCACAGAAATTAGTGACTTCCCAGTTTGGAAATCACGATATGAAATGACACGAAAGTGAAGCCAGCTATACATTTCAAGTATCAGTTCTAATGTCAGATTGTCTATAACAGTGGTTCCCGAATGGTGTGCCGTGGCACACTGATATGTCGCGAGTAAGGCACATGATTTGTGAGTTGACAAAAAAACCTAATTAACACATCTTGGCACTGACAACAATCAAGAACACCAACAGGGAACGCTTCCTCTTGGTGGAAAAACAGCTGAGTGGAATTTTTGAGATAAACATTCTACCTCGTATCAAATTGCAGTGTTAAGCAAAGTAAGCAACAGTTTCCCATTGAAATTAAGTAAGTAGCTGGTTGTGCCGCGGAAAATGCAAATGGCCTTAGGTGTGGTAGCAATAAATAAAAAAAATGGGAAGCACCTGTCTATAATAACGTTCGCTCCCAGATTCTTTCAAGCATTAAAAACTCCCAATTTGGGGGTTGGGGGAATTTTAAATTAAGTCGTTTCGCAGACGAGACCTTTTCTCTGAATGCCTGTTTCCGATAAATGATACCGTTTTTGTGTACAAAAGCAAGTATCTTCGGTGCCTGTTTTGAGAAGAAAAACCCTGCACGTCATCGTCTTATTTTAAACATTTCCCAAAGTAGCTTTTAAAAGTCAAGTGAATTGTCCGACTGTCTGTCTCCGTTTCAATATTGGCAGCTGCCGATTTTGCGCGTCTCTAAGCGGCCTTCTTCAGTTCACTTCCGGTGGTTCTATTTCCTATTCTCCTAGGGCGGGAGCATGTTCGTGAAATCCATGGCCGTTTTACGAAATTCATTTCATCACAAGAGTCTCATGAATGTAACGACAAAACACCCTTTCTTGGCTCTCACATTTCCATTGAATGCATTGTCTCACATCTTCAATTCATTCTGGTCATGTTTCGAAATATGTAATTCCAATAGCGATATCATAAATGGCACCATCACTGTGCAGGCTTTTGTATATGATTTCTAGAAGCTGTCTAGGCGGGAATACCTTCATCTCGAGCGGTACTAACAGGTACTGCCTAGCAAACGAGGTGCTGACAGTTCCTATCTAGCAAGCCACTTTCTACGAAACAATATTCATGACTAAAAACGGTTCGTTTGCCAAACGGACATTTCTGTGAATATGTTTTCTACGAAACGGCCCGGTCCCCAATTTGGATCCAAATATATTTTGCCTAGTTGCTTATGTAATGCATACCTCAAGTTCGGGAGACGGCGACCTGATCAGCCAGTCTCTGTTTGTCGGTGTTACACTTTGCCTGCAGCGTCTTCTCTCTGCCTTGGGGGCCAATTCTGCCTCATATGAAGTCATTGGCCCTCATCCTATTCGCCGATCGAACAATGAAACCACTGAGAAGGTGGACCCATTCCCGCTCTTAGCAATCTTCTACAGTCGCCGCACCATGACCTCAACGTCTCTTTACGGTGAGGAAGAATTTACCGGAAGAAAAAAAGCTATTCTTGCATAAAATGACGCACAATCGATGTTTTCCTTCCAATAAGGTCTGGGGGTTCAAAGATGATGACTCCATTGTCAGAACTGTTGAATTTTCATCGCCTTCCTGGCTCGTGTGGCGATAGCTCGATAGCGAAAATTCAAGCAATGCTTACCTGGAAGCATGAAGGCACAAATGCAGTTGATGCATTGATTATATCATCAGCTCATGCATTATATCCGTTCAGCTGCGATGGCCTTCGTGTGCCCCCAGTGATGGATGTCTCTATGTGCTATTGTTTGCCCACGTGTCAGGAGCGTCTTCAAGCTCTTCCAACATAATTATAGATTAATCAAGCATGAAATAATAATCATAAGACAATCTTGAAAACATCATTTCATCGCGAGCTGGTGGCTGTTAAAAAAAAACAAAAGGTAGCCATAAATCATAAGTCTGGGTAAAAGCCAATTTCTGTTAATCCCAATGGTGCTCATGAAATTACTAGACTTGACTAGAAGTTCCAGACTGCCCGTTGCAGCATTGCCTGCGAAATAATTTTTTAAATGATTTTTTATTAAAGAGAAATTATCTAATCAAATCAAGAATTCAGTTTTCAAGGAGTCAGCGACGGGAAAATGTCACAACAATACAGCACATGATCGAAAGCCGGAGGCTTTTTATAACAAAGAACAACGTCAATCGAGCTGCATCTGGCCATATATGATAGCGGAGTTCGGTTTAGGGAAGTATTGAATACATAGACCATTTGAACCCCGGTACCAAGGGCGGTACACATGAGCCACCACCACGACTCAAGCACTACAGCTACTCCTGTCATTACTAATTCGAAGCTCGGACCTGCATGACCCAATTTGTCGACGCATCTTTAGGCTCCCTGTGTTCCAGACCCGTTTCCTATACTTCTCTCTATATATGTCGGTATGTGAGGTTTCTTTAGGTCGTCACCCCCAACCTACGGTTTCCATTTCGATTTTAACTCCTACCAATCCGATTTTATTTTCTTTTAAGTTTCATTTGCAACGAGGATCGAACCCAGTACGCGTTTGAATGCGAATGTGGTTCGTAGAATGAATCTCTCTCACGTTGGAATGTTAGGGATGACGTGGAAAGGGAAACTACTAGGCCACGCGTTCCGTGGTGTAGTTGTAACTTTCTTAATTGTTAATCGGGAGACCCAGGGTTAGACTCCCGGTCGTTCCATTTTGATTATTAGTCCTCTAATGCCATCCGAACTCTTCCCCCGACCCCTCTCCCCTCGGACTATTAGGTTCTCGAGAATAAATCCGACAGTCGAAACGGCCGCAAACAAATTGCTATGGTTACGGCTAGCACCGATTTAGGCACTTCGTACTGCAACTGCAGTGGCAAACGTTTTTTTCCGCGCCAGCACCAACTTTTTTTTACCAGCAACAACTACCTCATCGCTGTCCTGGGGGACCTCCTCCAACATTTCTTCTTCGTGTTCAATCTCACCTCGCAAAAATCGCCACCATTTTCATGGGATGTGCACCTCCTTTGCGCGACATATGGAGAAAGACATTTTGGACTATTATTTTGACTTTATCAATCATGAGAACTCAAATCGGCCATGACATGAAACGCAAACATAAAACTATTGCATGGAAGCGACGGTGCGAACCGCCACGTCTGACCTGACGGAAAAAAATCACACAGAAAATATACTTCAGTAAAGAATGCATTCAAATGAAGAACTTGCTTGAAGAACTTGCACCGTTTTCATTCAAATGAAAGCGGGACACGCATTCAGTTCGTAACACCCTTTGCTTGACATGGCTTCATACTAATCTATGGAAATAATAGGATGAGCCAAAGCCTATGGCTCAGACTAATATAGCCCTATGGACCTGGTGCTAAGTGCGTTGGATGGCCAAGCATTTGGCCTAGAATAGCATAGCCCCATAGAACTGACACTTTGAGCGGTGGATGGTCTAGCCCATGGCCACGGATGGCATTGCCTAATGGACCTGGCGCATTGAGCAGTGGATGGAGTAGCCCATGGCATGAAATGCTCTAGTCTCGTAGGCCTCGCGCGTTGTGGTGACAGCCACCATTACAACTTCTTCCCAGCACATTCAATACTCTTGCATCACCGATTAGCTCATGGGTTATTAGCATTAGCGTATGGTACAGTTGCCACTGAATCTGAAACAGTACGGGTCATTTCCTAGAACCTCTTCGACTTTAGCACAGAGGGAATTAAGCCCATGTGCAGCAGAATACTAACGAATAATTCCTGAAAATTCCTCGCCTCCACATTAGCACCAGTGAAAAACAGTGTGAGCGTTAAGTGTGAGTTGCAGCAGAAGCACTTTTGTTTCACATTGCTGCCACAACGGAAATGTCCCCTCCCTACAGCAAAATGCACAGCCTGACTGCTCGCTGCGCAAACGACTGCAGTGATTTGAGATGACATGGAGAGGCCTGACAAAATGTCCCGAGTTCCGTGGTGTAACGTTAGCACACCGGACTGGCAAGCAAGAGGTCCGGGTTCAATTCCCGGCCGCCCACCGGCTTTTGACACCTGAGTGCTGCGTTCCTTGCATCAAGTTGCCCAGCAGGCCGCATGGCTCTCCTATTCCTGAGCACCAGCATTCCCTGCCTCTTGCTGTTCAGCCTTACGCTCCTGCTCCCTACGTGCAACTGGGTACTGTTCATCAGTCATTCTAGCTATTGTGGCTAGCACCTCATAAAGCATCGATTTAGGTACTTCGCACCGCAACGGCAGTGGCAAACATTGTTTCCACGCCAGCACCAATCGTTTATTATCTGCAGCGACTGCCTCATCACCGTCCTGTGGGACCTCTTTCAACATTTTTTTTATATGTTCAACCTCATCTCGAAAAAACAACTACAATATTTGTTGAAGGAGGGGCCCGTTTGCGCGACGTATGAAACAAAGAACTTACGTAATTATTATGATTTCATCAATCATGAAAACTCAAATAAATCGGCCATGACATAAAACGCAAACAGAAAACTATTGCATGGAAGCGATGTCCCGAACTGCCACGCCTGATCGAACGGAAAAAAAGAAAGAAAAAGACTTTGATACAGCTAAGTACGAAGCCTACGACTTAAACTGATATAGCTCAATGGACCTGGCGCTAAAAGCGTTGGATGGCCAAGCCTATGGTTTAGAATAGCATAGCCTCAAGGACCTAGCGCATTGAGGGGTGGATGGCATGGCCTATGGCATGAAGTGACATAGTCACGTAGGCCTCACGCGCTGGGGTGGCAACCACGACAACTCTCAGCCTTTTCGATTTAAAGTGTATATGATATGATGGCTTGGAAAGGCGCAGCCTTGTAGGCCTGGCGCTTTAGGCCGTGGATGGCGTGGCCTATGATCCAGAAGTTGATTGCATCGTAGGCATGCGCGTTAGGGGTGACATCCACGGCCACGACCGCAGCTTTTGACCTCTTCGAATTAAAGTATAGGACTAGCGGCCTGCGCCGCTACGCTGGCCGTCTAATCGGTGGAAATTTGAATCGTCTAATGAGTGCTTAACGTTTCCTTGACAATTCTCTGTTCATCGCATCACCCATTCGGAACTGAACTGCTTCATTACATTTATATACATATAGCTTACAGTACACAGGGATATTCTGCTCCTAAACACCATCATCTCCACGCCTGACCTAACGGAAAAAAAATAAAGAAAAAGACTTTGATTGACACAGCTAAGTACGAAAGCCTACGGCTTAGAGTGATATGGTTCAATGGACCTGGCGCTGAAAGCGTTGGATAGCATAGCCTCAAGGACCTGGCGCATTGAGGGGTGGATGGCCTGGCCTATGGCATGAAGTGACATAGTCACGTAGGCCTCGCGCGCTGGGGTGGTAACCACGGCAACTCTGAGGCTCTTCGATTTAAAGTATATATGATGGTTTGGAAAGGCGCAGCCTTGTAGGCCTGGCGCTTTAGGCCGTGGATGGCGTGGCCTATGATCCAGAAGGGAATTGCATTGTAGGCCTGCGCCTTGGGGGTGACAGCCACGGCCACGACCACCACCACCGCAGCTTTTGGACTCTTCGAATAAAAGTATAGGATGCAAAGATTTAAGATCCATGCCCTGGGGGACATTTTTTTTTGCAGACGTTTTCAAGTATTTTTTTTTTGCCCTGGCGTATTGAGCTAGTGTGGAAAGATGAAACTTGGTACATATTTACCTCTTGGGATGTTGCAGAAAACCTCAGACTTTGGAAGTAAATGCCCTGGAGCACAAATTTCAAAGGGATATGTTTACGACTAATTTTTTGGCATCAATTAAAGTGATAAACATGGAAAGTTGAAACTTTGCATGAATGTGACAAATGAGACAAGGAGTTAAATTTAAATGTTAATTCTGGATACTTCCCCTGGCGGAATTTTTTCGAGGGGCGATGTTTTGAAGAAAGAAAACAATTTTCGTGACGAATTGGACAGAAATGGAAAGGTGAAACTCCGCACACGGAAAGTGACATGATATTACTGAGCTGAGGGAGTATTCAGCTTTCATGGTGCATCCCCTCCGCGCATAGCTTTTCGGTTGGTAGGCTTTTCCAAACGTGATTTTCATTATTGAAAAGTTTTGGGGCAAGTAGTTCACTGAGGATGGATTTCGGTATCAAAAAAAAGTACTTTTTAGTTAAAACGGATCAGGGCACATATTTTGGAAAAGGCGTATTTTCACGAATTTTCTGATCCAGCAAAACAAAGGTCGCGTGAAAGTTTAAACTTGGCAAAGAAGTACCTAATGGATACCTGAGTAAGGAAACAATTCTACTTTTATTATATATTGGCGATCGTGAGTAGCTGACTGACATAAGCTATTCGCATGCTGAGTTAATGAAAAGTGCTACGTTGGTGATGCATGCCATAGGGGCACACCTTCCGGGGAACATATTTTCAAATAGTTCTCTTTGCTTCAAACGGAGACACAAGTGAAAGCTGAAACTTGGCATGAACTTGACCGTTGACACACTGAACTCAAATGTCAAACGTCGAATTTCCAAAATATTTTTTGGTTCACATTTCTTGGGGACGTAACGTCTTCAAATAATTTGTAATATCCTACCGAATCAGGCAGAAATAGGAAAGTAGCTGGAGCACGCATAACGAACGTGATGTTCATTTAGGGAAAAATTCAACTTTTGTTGTGCGTCTCCTCAGAGCACAGCTTTTGGGTGGGTCGCTACAATACATACATGCATTTTTTCCACCAGTAAAATGGAAAACGTATGAGGCTAAAACTGGGTAGCATGGAGTTCCCTGAGTCTATAGTTAAAAATATAATTAAAATGTCGTTAAAACCCATCAGGGCACTTTCTTCAGTTCAATTTTCCTGATTTTTTTTTGATCCAACGATACAGAGACAAAAAAATATAATCTTCCCTCAGAAGTATCTGTTTAACGGCTCAGTACAGGAAAAATCCTCCTTTTTAAATATGTCTCCTTAGCATAGATTATTGGAGGGAAGTATTTCAAAATGTATTCTCCACCCTTACAAAAAATGACGCAAGAAAAAATTTCAAGTCAGGCACACATAGATTCATAGAGGTAAGGATTTGGATAATAAAAAAAAACAAGACTTTCGACCCCATATGTCACGTATTTCAATCGGGAGGTACTTTACAATGTTTCTCATTTCGCAAAAAATGAATAAATTAATCGTTATTGAAGGTAATGGAGCACCGAAGGCGCGACCATAGCGAGTTTGTTTGCCCGAAGGGCAAAGAAAAACTCGAGTAGCCAGGGATAAGTTCACGGGACTCCCTGCTCGAAGTCCATTCCAGTCAACTCTTCACTCAATTCACTCCGGGTATTTCAACTGACTCCTCTGAGAGAACTTTTTCATTTTTTGATGACGAAAGAAACACTTCATATTAGAGCATTAAGAAGTGAACCGCTTTTCGAAGTTCATTTCATTTCTTCTTTTTTTCTGATGCGCAGCTCCTATTGTCTCCGTGCGACTTTCATCGTATTAAGCAGTTTCATGAGCTAAGTGTTCTGCTTTTCAGGGATGTCCACAATTGTCAGAGTTAAAGAATGACTGTTTTTCTCTCGCAAATCTCGTAAAACAGGGTAATATTTTCCTTCATGCACTGCTGGAGAACCTTGAATTAATGTCAGTTTAACAGAATTGGTTTGTCATTGATTAACAGGTGAAATTGGGTGGGTTTGGGATGGAGCCGAAAGGGTGAGGGATGGGGGAAGGGAGACGCCATACGCCCGCAGGGCGAGGTATATGCCATGTACCTGCTGCCGAAGGATTTGCAGGACGGTGTCACGCGCGACGGAAAAAACGAGCAGAGGAGCGTCAAAGAGGATGGAAGCAATAGGTGCTCCGGCGGTTGCAGGAGATGGAAGAGAGGGCCGAAAGCGAGCGTGTCGCTCGCTCTCGGCCGGCCCCGGGCATGGGGCATTGCGCCCGCAATGCCCCATGTGGGGAAAGAGGGAGACGAATAGGGGACGAGTACTGTAGCTCTGTCAACAAAGAGGGCGGGGGGACCTCCGGTAATTGAGCGCAGGCATGGAGAAAGTTACAATGTTGGTTTGCTATACATTATCAGCCTAATTCTTTTTTAATAGGAAAGAGCCGGTAAATCTGGGGTCATTAGCGATCTGCCGCTGTCTTTTTTGCAGTTAGTAGCAGACGGCGAAGTTCGCCATATCATTTCCTTGGATGTGGCTTCATTTATTAGGTTGCCCGTTATTTCTGGCCTGGCAGTTCTTTTAGTCGTGACCTTCTGCACGGAAGGAGCCGGTGTCAATATCGGCCTTACATTATCCAGTGGTGTGTCTTGGAGGTGTCTTGGAGTGGTGTCATCTTGGAGGCCGTCCATCTAAATTCAGCAAACTATGAGGAGAGCTGTCGCCTTGGTATCGCGCGGTAAAAGGGATGTTGACGAGCGAGGGTGCGGGCTAGGATTCGCCGTTTTTCTGAGTCTTCTCTTTCCAGGCATCCTGGATATCTGGAGAGAAAAGCAGCGAAGGAAAAGAACAGGGAAGGACAGAGAGGAGAGGTGATAGAATCGGAATGCGTCCAGCCTAAATAAAGGCACTTTATACCATTGACAAAAGCGAGGGCCTTGAAAGGCGTTTTTGTGGCTGGGATGCGCATGAGCACCTGTCTTTAAAAAAATCGGATCTACGTTAAGTGCAGCGGTCGGAGAAGAAAGGATACTGCATTAATAATGGCAATATAGCGTTGCCGGAACAAAGGCTCGGCAGATGGGAGAAGGAATGACCTTTCCGTTATACAGGAAAGGTAAGCTGGTGCTGATGGTCATACACCTGTTGAGCTCAAAAAGTTTCTCTTATGTGTAGTATGGACTCCTTTTCATGAAGACAAGCTCATTTTAATCTAGTATCCAGGAATTTGTAATGAAAGTGGGAATATTAAATGAGAAAGTCCAAGCTTTCATTAATGGAAGTTTAGGACAGTGCTTCAGGTAAGTTTCCAGCATGGAGTTATTGCTCCAACATGTTCTCAGTATTATTTTCTGTATTTGAAATGCTCCATCGCCATCCTGTCCGATTGACAGACGTGATCGTGGGCACAGAGTTATACAAGAGCTCTTCGCGTATTCATCTTTCTATGAATATGCGACCTTCAAGGCAAACGAAAAGGTCAGCGTGCATTGGGAATATGAACCGAGCTCTACCTTTTGCACACATTTAGCACATTTCCTTACCATGCTTCACCTACGTAGTCAACGAATTCCAACAATAACGGAGTCAATGTTCGCAACAGCCTCACAACACCTTCGAAGCCGCCATGCTTCCCACATTTCACGGGAGATTCACATGAACCTCTCAAGTGAGCAAAGAGTCTTCCTCCTGCGTTCGAATAGGTAAACTTCGATTTACAGGCGTTTAAGATCAAGATTATCACCATTGTACCATTAACGAGCCGTTAATATGAGTGACCCGTGGATGTCGATCCATACGAGGAAACTGACTCTTCCTCCAAAGGAAAGAGCCAACTGTAACTTCAAATGGAGAAGATGAGATTTACATTCCTTTATCGTCAGACACCTGACGGTGAAGGCAATAATACAATTTCCAATCTGCAAATGCAGCTTCATGACAGTCAATTCCGGACGTGTGGCACATGATATTTAGATCCGAATGCACAGACTACATTACCTCTACCCAGCTGTCAGCCCGTTAATAGCGTAAAGACAGTCTTGGGTCGTTGTCGACCCAATTCTGTTTCCGACTGCATTTAATGAAATTCATGGCTGCAGCGAGAACCAGACGAAGAGTCTATCATTTTATGGGTATATATAACGACAATAAAAATTCCCAGTGAACCACGAAACAGGTGCACAAGTAAAACGTTATGGGAGGGGAACTCCTTTACATGTTTGCATGCAATTCGGGGGTAGAAAAAGACCCCAGACATCAAGGGAGGGTCAAAGGGGGATAACGTGGTCTTTAAGCGAAATATTCCCCATCTCCCCCATCGAAGTCTTTTCTAGAAAGATCTTCAACTGAAAGAGTATTTGACATTCGGATCTTAGTCTCTAACTTTTTTGTTATCATATTTCCATACATTTCAATGAACCATTGGGAAGCGTAAGAAAGTCTTCTTCGCTGTTAATATTGCAGACATAGCAGTAAATTCCAATGAAACATCTCACTGAATAATATGCTGAATGAAAGCGAATGAGATGAAAATAATGGAACGATGACAGCTGAAATGAGACAAGAACATGCGAAGAACCGTTTGCTAGGTTGATAATATTTGTTTCACGGAACTATCCCCTTTTTGAAGGATCAGAAATTTTAGCCAAGCATTGATGGGTATGTCCAGTAATTGAGGATCCGCACAAATATAAGCGTTGACACAGAATCCATGACATGATGAAAGGAAAGGGAAGTATCTCACATATTTACATGTACAGGTTGATTTCCTTGCTCAGACAAGGTTACCGCTTACTTTCAACCGTGAATATTCTAACTAAAACCAGCAGAGAGCTTCCAAGTGACATATTAGCAACAGGACTATGTTGACTCGATGGGAAACCCGATTGTAACGCATTGTGCAAGGGTGAGACTCATTCAGATACACATCCTTCTTGCAAAATCTGCCAATCCATTAGAAACCATGAGAGAAGCCAAAATGAAATCCAGCACTCCAAGCTTCCTTTCAAGGTGGACAGTTATAGACTGGTGGATCTCCCAAAGAAGGCCCTCCTTTTAGGTGACACTTCTCTCTCGACTCTTCTTCAAGATCCATGTCTCTCCCTGCCAGGCCGATCGAAGGAGATGAAAGAGCCGTGCTTCAGGGATTGTTACGAATGTATATCGTAGTCACTCACTGGTAAAATAAATATCAACTTACACACAATAATGGCTCGTCGTTTCGGCCCCATCGTATCACGCCGTGGCTTCCTCCAACCGTACCAGAAGATGTCCACGATCCACTCCAGCATCTCCAGAACCGAGATGAAAGACATCCCAGTGTAGAGACCCAGTAACCCTCCGAACGAGCCAACAAAGCTCGACCACTATCGATGGAAGAGGGGGGCTTGTTTTCTAGGGGCAATTTCTGAGTGAGGCTAAAAAGATCCATGGAATGTTCTCGACTCACAGGGTATAGCTGAATCTCTGTGGTTTTCTCCACTGTCATAGTTTCGTAGTAGACGTGCACCACCTCCATCTGCTCACTATATAAATACGTCGATAAACAACCGGTTTCAATTCCAGTTCTTCGACTATTGGGCTGCATCTCAGAAACTAACTTTGGGTGATTTCGACATCGTAAGCATTTCATGAATTTTTAATTTCTTGGTATTTATGTCATGATGCTTCAAAAAAAAAACAATCGCCAATTTCACCTTGAGATCTGAAATCCTTTTAAAGAGAATTTCCCAATCGTAGGTCTACAAATGTGGCAAGTTTCCTTATTGTTGGTTTTTCCATGTATAAGAACTAGAGTTACCATTCCTGGGTACATATTGAATAATGTTCATGATTACTTTCCAGACAAGCTGTATACTTTAAAATTTGAACAAAATACATCGATGTTTAATTGGACGATTTGAATTCTTCTCAAATCGTTAGAAAATTTACCAGACTAAAAATGAACAACGCCTTATCTATCCTCGGATTGGAAACACATGCTATTTTACATTCTGTTGAAGCTGAGATGGGGAAGAGGTCAGACGACAGTGGTGGCATAATTGCATCTTTTTTTAGATAATATATTAGCTTTGATTGCACATCTAATGCAATTCATGCGAGCAATGCCAAATGGGATGATGACTCTATTCCTCTTGCAGATCATTTAGGAATATAAAAGTTATTCATATGAAATGATTATACCTCTCTCGAATCATATCATATGTGAAAAATGTATACACGAAGTTAATTCCAAGTGAAACGCTTGCGAAACACAAAATTGGCTGATGATGCAAATATAATTGGCCGTCTTACTTTTTCATAAATAATACTACAAGAAATGCACACACTTGGGACGATGACAGAAGGTGGCTTTTTTTAACTCGGTCTCGCTCATTTTCTTCTTTGCCTTCTTCAACCAAGCCGCCATGTTAATGAGCAAAGTGTCGTGACGACCCATCTGCGACGACGAGAACGACCGCTCCAAGTTCCGGTCTCTAAACCACCAGTGAGTATCGTTTCACCTTTGTATCTTCGAAGATTCAGGACGGAAACAAAGTGAGACTCACATGCATGGTTGAGGAGGACAAGCGCAAGAACTTTCTGCATTTTCCTCCACCTTTGACATGTTCGATGTGGTTATACCGAAATCTGCGGTTCCAGAAGTAATAAAATCAGAAAATGATTGCTGCACTTTTTGGTTTTTAACTAACATAAAATATTGGAGCGGTTTTCCAATAGGTCCCTCAATTGAACCGAGGAGACAAACGGGTGCAAAGGTATATGAAAAATTAGGTACTGGGTCTTGTTTAACCTTTTCCTAGAGGGTACAAGCTTCAATACAAATATAAATATTGTATGTTACATATCAATTTAAACCTTAATTCAACCTGCATGTCGTAATACATCAGTATTTTGTGTGACCTCCATTGGCTTCACGTACAGCCTTTATACATTAAGGGCATGAATTAAAAAACATAAAAAATGTATGTTTCAGTTTCCATTTCATGAAATATTTCATGTAAGTTTTGCGGGACAACCGCTTCAGAATTTTCGTACGACCCAAGCCGACTAATCATCATATTTTCTATTTTTTCCTTAAAGCTTTCATCCCTCTCTTGATACGGTTTTATCGTCTGATTCACTTTCCACTCCACTTTAAAAGGATTTTTGCAACTCGATCTTAGCTTTTTTCCTTGTCATTTCTCACTGTTTTCCATCACAATTTTCTTGCTCCCGTCAATTTTTCCAGCCTGCCATCATCAAATTTCGTAAAATAATATGAATATCCTTTGTTCCAGTTGTCAGTAAGTCGATCTCTCGCTGCACTTTCTTTGTGAGAAATTCACTTTCAATTGATAAACATTGCGCCTGCTTTCCTTGCTTCTCGATAGGCGTATGCTCTATGAATGCAGTCTACCTCACGTCGCCTTTCGTCATCGCCAACAACCACAGCGATTGTAATTTTCAATGACAAATATCGAAATGATAATAAAATTAGCTTTTAAAATATGTATAACATTCATATTCTTGAAACTCCATTATTGCTGTACCCCCTAGCACAAGGTTATGGAAGACCTGTTTGTTAAAATTCTCACGCTTACTACAACTGGAGTGATTTTCCTCAGGGGTCTTCAGATGTCTCTTGTAAATAGTCTCGTACAGGCAGCTTTGTGAGAGATTGTAGTCAAGCATCAACTGAGTGGCAACGCAAAAGTTCAGACACTCCTGAACGACGAAAAACACATGATTAAGAAGGAGGTAATCCTCTTCGAATGCTTAGGAATCCATTCCGGGTATGAGTTTCTACCTGCTTGGAATATGCGGTTTCATTCGTGACCTTTAAGATGTTGGGGTCGAATCGCTGCAAGAGGTAGGAATCGGGGGCGCATTTCCCCCCGAAGTTTGGGGGAATACGCTCGAACTCCACCATCTTGAGGCCTATATAGGAAACCATTCCCAGGTTTGTGTTGAATCCTTCCTCGATCGCAAAGGAAGTATCCTGGGGTTTTCGAATGAAGAGCCTATGTCCCATCCCCGACGAAGAGCGGTTTTCCGGGAGATACGGTGCCAGGGCGAGTCGAAGCCCTTGCTGCCCAATTTAAAACGAAAAAAAAAAAACATATATTTGAATTTCGTTCCTCTCGGTCCAATCCATGAAATGGTCGTACCCATTGGGGTTCGATCGTTCTGATTCCAAGATATGAGGAGTTTTGATGCCGGACTTCTTTGCCGCCATGGTAGTTGAAAGTGACGCAATCCCCAAGAACTTCATTTTCATCTTTCTCGAAATCGCTAGAAGAACCATAGAGAACAATTGTCGCACAAGATTTTACCTGTAAGATTAGACAAGGACCAAAAGCAATGAATCCATCTGTAGCTAAAGTTGAGCCTGAGATACTCCTTTGAAGTCTATGAGCATTTCCCAGGGTGAAAAATGCACACCGTTAGGTAACGAAGACATTTTCCTTACGTATTCCTGCAAGGCTTCTCGTTAAAGCTGCAATGGAGTATTCTAATGTTGGCAAGTTCCATGTACGAGGAGGCATCCAAAAGGTACTTGTTCGCACCGAGATCCCTGTCCACCATAGTAAGGAAGGAGAACACCCTTCTGTCTGCAAAGAAATTCATGCTGAGGTATGTTAAATGGATTTCGACGGGTGTTGAGGAAGCCGGTTCCCTTTTTTTAATGCATGTGAAAGCATAATTGTCATTATACTCCGATGAACCGAGTGGGAAAATATGCGATATACTTAAAATATGAGGTATAAAACTGTTCACTTTTTCTAGTTGCAAAGGGTGCGACGCAGATTTCTTTCAATCTGTCCTCGTCTGCTCTCAGATTTGCTTCGTTGAGAGAAGGGAGCAAATCTGCCATTGCTGGTCGGTATGAATCATCTGACCTTGACAGTATCCTAAACTCCATTTCTAGATCTTCAATTTCCATGAGATTTTCCATGGGGATGAAGAGCCCCGACAAATCGTAGGGCGAGTCGTCCGACTGATATTTTTGAGGGCAGATAGTGACGGCTGGGAAGGGAAGAATTTCCCGTGTCTCCTTCTAGATGTCAAAAACGTGTACATTTTCAATGTCATCTATCTGGACTCGGAGACAATGAGACAAATGAGAAGCATCAAGATCGTTCTACCTGGCTATTAGTTGTTATTGGACCAGACATGTATGCATTCAGGATCTCGATGATTCCGTAGAACAAGTAGCCAGAGGTGACGATAAATAAGAGGAGCTAGAAGAGCTTCCTGAAGAGAGAGGATTCCGGGTATGCGGAACGTCCGAGGGCCTAGACCATATTCAAAATGTAAATGACAATCTTCCATGTTTCAATATGAATATGAAGTAATGTGAATACCATTTGCATAGGCTTTCCCTTTCTTCAACCTCCCCCACCCTCCCATCCTCCACGGGAGTCATTAACGTTAAGCCTAAGCCTGGATAATGGACTGTTTTTAGGTCAGGTCAGGTTTTAGGTTACCTTTTCTCATGCAAAAGAATCTCCATCATTGACTTACGTGGCCGATTAGGCATATTAGGATTTATCCATGGGTCGCCTCGACATCTCGTCGAGGACGCGTGACGTTAGGCCGATCGCAGGCCTATTCAGACTTTCACGAACCATTTCAGAGGACTTGTAACGGTGGATAGATTCGAGGCATATTTCGAGTTCCACGTACCATTTCAGAGTGAACGAGGATCATTGGTCTATCTGGAGTTTCTCGAACCGTCTCGACTTGGTCTGACGAGAGAATAACTCCGTATGCATGAAATGCATGGGGAAATAGGCGCTACCGCGCCTATTAATGCATGCCGCTAGTTTGTTCATAAAGGGAGGACCAGATATCTCCAAATCTCCCAGCATCGATCGGCCACTGCTAACCAACGTCTCATTCTCAACTCATCTCATGAACTCAGGACAAAAATGTCCGATACATTAAAATACAGAATATCTAGACTTCGATACGAAGGTCGAAGCATTCATGAACCTGACATAATTTCGACACGATATCCGGCAACACTGGGGACCGGACCGGAGCCAGCACTCTAAGCCAAGAATGAACGGCAGCTAATTTCACTTTTCATGGCGAAAGGGTGGATCGCAAGCAACAAAAGGGGCACTTTTCGTCATCTACGAGTCAATATCTTTATTATGGTTGGCCTCTAACCTCAGAAACCCACCCAGGAGTGGGGAGGGGGAGAGAAATATACTGTAATGAAATTCGCATCTTCAAAAAGTGAGATTCTGTGTTCTCCATAACCTCAGGGAGATGGAGCTTCAAATTTGCTGGAACGATTCTATGTTGAGAGAGAAAGAAACACGCCTCATTTCGTTTCTGAAGATGTTCTTAGAGGGGAATGCAAGAAAGTCGACTTTTGTAAAAGGAAGGGGTTGAAGGAAGGTAATAGGCGCTACCAAAGCTTATTGATGCTACTGTTCTAATATATCCTCATAGGAGCAAAAGCATGCACTGGAAGAAATCCTATCTCGTGCAATAACCAAGGGATATATTTTGTAATTGCGGACAGTTTACTATTAAAAAAAGTTAATCCCATTATTCCTGACAATTATGAACGGAAATTGCTATATTTCATAAAATATCACAATAGACAACCGAAGCAAAAATGAGAGGAAAAAAACAGGGATTAGTATAATAACGTATTTGGATCCAGTGGTCTGTTCAAGTTCATGTAATATCAGTCAGTGGAAGGAGATTCTCCGTCAACTTCATCATGACTTCCTTTTGAATAATATTCTAAGGAATTAGGTACTCGATATATACGAGGGGCATTCAAAATGTTTATTACATCTCACATTTATTACATTCTTAGAACCTAGGCCGCATCTGCCTTCTCAACGTTGTCCCTCTCTATGCTGAAGCATTTCTCCAATCCCTCTCTCCAGCTCTCCATGCCTTCTCAGTAAAAGCCTTGGACTCAAGCCAGTCGAAGATGGTGGTTTTCAGAGTTTTTCATTCAGTCCAAGCGTTTCCTATTAATACTTTGCTTCTGTTTTGGAAACAGAAAAAAAGTCGGAAGGGTCCAGGTTTGGACTATAAGGCGAATGAGACAACATTTCCCAGCAAAACTAGCGAAGGGCAGCCCTTGAAAGTTTGCTCCTATGCGCAGGCGAATTGCCATGATGAAATAGGACACGCTGATGCAACTTTCCGGCCTCTCCACTTGCGGAGCTGTACGAAGCTTATGAAGAACCTTCTCATTGTAAACACCTGTGACTGTTTTACCTTAATCGAAGAAATCCAACATGATCACCTGACCACCGCATGGGCCGTCTTCATCGCTCTCCCTCCCTTCCTCCAAGCGGCGAATCCAGTCATACTCTTTAACCCGTGATGGAGTATTGCAACCATAAACTTTCTGCACAGCCTCCAGTCTCTAGGTTCTTCACTCCGCGCAAAGCTACTTTCAAATATGATTATTAGCGGAACGATATTTCTGTCGCAAGTTCCTTGAGGACTCGAGCAGGAATCCCATCGCGGCCGGTCGCCTTACCCACCTCTATCTTCCCAATCATACTTATGATATGCTCCACGGTAAATAAAATACGGTATACGCAATGCGCATTTAGGGATGAGCTGAGCCAAATAATGTTTTTAAAGCATTACGAAGTAGTAATTTTCTTTAATTATACAGCGTCCTTAGCGAGTTTGTTTGCCCGAAGAGCAAATTAAGTCCCTAGTTATACAATATATATAGTCGCCTAACCCTTACATTTGTATATATATCCGATTACACTTGCGGGAATAACATATAATTGGGCTCACGTGTAGACCTGATGTATAAGTTCACATTGTGTTATAAGAGATGTAGGAAGTGCCTGCCATTCTGTGCTTGAACAGAACGACACATGTTTTCGGCGACGCGGCGAAGCATGTCCTAAGGAATGTCAGCCATTAACTCAGTGATGGGATCCTTTAGCTGTTCAATTGAGTGCGGATTCGGGTTTGTGTACAGGGTTAGAACACATCGTGTCCAGGATTAGAATCGCTTAATTAGGTGCCATTTCGCATCGATTTTTCGTCCAGATGTTGTGGTTAACTCCATTTCGAAACATTGAGAGCATGACGAAGGCAAAGGTGAAAAAAGAATTTATACTTAATAGCTTCTAAACTACTTAGCCGATCTTTGTGTAGTCTGAATGTGTTGAAGATTCGGTTCATTACGAACAGCCGGCATTCAATTGATTTCTTCATATTCTTCGCTAAGTTCTCAACTTCAACCATGTCTCATTTTTTCAACATGTTGTCAACGTTGATGCGTTAACTCCTCCTCTTCATGGGCCTGAAAGGGACCTGATATTGATTAGAACTTGAAAGTACTCTAATGAGTGTTGTTATACCACGGATGGGTCCTTCCTAGTAACTTCCTTTACTAGATCAGAACTGAAGTTTAGTACTTGAATGACATAATTCATTCCTTCAATTCTCAATGTTTCAATTTTCTGTCAATGTTGATCTAATGTTGTTGAACATACTGAGTGGCACCCAAGCCTACAATGGATCCTTGAAATAGGTGTAGGCAAAGCATTACATGCAGTCTGGCCTGGTCGAGAGTACGAGAATAGGTACACCAAGATGAGTACTATTAGGGGAACATTAATCCTCGTGTTGTCTCATGACACCGGCCCATACATGAGACAGACGTGCGCCTGGACAGATGGTTACGATAGTGAAGGCAGTACCAGTACTGAATATATTCACAATATGTCCCCAGCACGGGAAAACCCCTACTCGGTAATGATTTTACAGCATACGGTAGCGCCAATGGAGGCCTAATAATGACCACCTTCACTCATTCCATTTAGTGGTAATCCCGATTGTAATGCCAAGGCTTCGAAACCCAAGAAACCTCACCGAATTCTTTAGGTCAAGAGTCCTATAGGACCCTATAGGAACCATACATATTTTTCGTGTTTCAGAAACCTATAGGAAAAGTTTATAGGTATCCTACATGAAATATCTATAGATTTCCTTCAATACATTTTTGTAAGGGTAATAGCTATTCTTTCATCCTTAAAGCATTTCAACTGAACAATGGTCAGTTCACTTAAGGAACCCATTTATGATTAACAGTACCTCGCCAATAAGATTATTTTTAACTTGGTGCTTGATGGGAGGAATTCACGGACTTAGTTCGACAAGAGGACAGATGGGATTCGGAGCCTTGTAGGTTTCTAAAGTCACCTGGACAGCTAGAAATCCAAAGAAAAAGCATCTTGTGCGAATCCGCATCCCTGTCGATGAACTCAACATTGACGCCACTCACATGTCCTGTGAATCTGTTGAGGAATTTGATGGTGACAGGGCCGACGCCGACCGTTTCCACCCTTTCGTCTTCGAACTGAATCTCCGCTTGTCTGCCTCTCATTCCATCACCAATCCCCAACTTTTGCCCTCATCGCCTTTACCCCTTATTTAAGAAAGTGTAATGCACTGTCGATTTATGACAGACTTAATCGGATCAAGTAGAGGCCGTTAGATGGTAGAAGCAAAGCCAAAACACGGTAGAGAAGCAGTAGTCTTGGCAAGAGGGACTGGTGATTCAGGACTATTTATATGCACAGGATCTTGCAACCTGCGCAGGCTTCATGTCTCAACGTCATAAGATCTTGGCTTCTCTGTCCATCGAATTTTCTTTTCAAAAAAGGAAAAACGTAATCCATTTGACCCCTCTTTATCCGCATCTCATTGCGCACTGTCCGGATTACTCACTGGAATATATGCATTCCCAGTTGAGAAAATCATTAAATCAAGAGACATGAAGTTAAAGCCATACAATTCAAGTATCCAAAAAAAATTTACTTTTCAGATTTGTGAATTAAAGCACTCCGAATGCAAATTCTTCCCTTCTACTTCAATATCGGATTTAATGGGGGCTTTGAAATTGAGGGGATTAGGACTAATTCCTGAAATAAGAATTCATGGAATTCCTGGGCTAAAAACAAATCCATTGTAGGACCATAATGCAACACCCAATGAAAATCAATTTGGTTTTCCAATTAATTAATTTTTACTGAATAACCAAATTAGATTCGTTATTGCAACATCGTAATAATTTCGCAAGAGAGAGCGTTAAAAAGGTAGCAAATGGATAAAACAGAGCGACTTCTGGACGTTTCCCATCCGAATAGCAGCGCCCAAAGAACCCGGAATTAAAAGATCCGCTCACGTGTCTGGAGAATCTCTGGAGGAACATGAAGGTTACAGAGGTGATGCCGACTGTTTCTTCTGCTTCGTGTTCGGCCCACACCTCCGCTGCTCTTCCCTTCTCTCCATCACCGATGCCAACTTTCTTCCGCATCCTCTTCCTTTCTCCCTCGAAGTAGCCGCTTCAGGTATTCCATCCGAAATACAGGGAGATTTTACGAGCGCAACCCAAAAATTGCAATAACTTCCTAAATAATAAACCCTGGAAGTTGAAATTTGGCATGAACCAAGATCAAACCATGAAGACTCATCTTTATTGCAGCAGATCCGGGAATTGATCCCCTCGTTCTCTACGCACAATTGAACACGTCTCTGCAAGTTTCTAAAATTACTGCGTAGTACATCGAAAGGAATGCATCGAATGATGATTTTAATATTCTCATTCCTCATATGACAAATAATTTTGCGACGACGTGAACAAGAGCAGAATCGTAAGAGAGAGGAACTGGATAACATATGTAATTCGCCGAATATGGTCATTTATGGATTTTCTTTGGAGAAAAGACATTCCCAAAGTACCATGAATTATTGAAGAGCAGAACAAGCTTCACGTGTTTGTCCAGCGACGTGGACTCTACCCTAGCCTTTCACAAAGCCTTTTCCTTGTTTTTTATCCTCCCTGACTTCCGACAGCCATTTAAGCACCCTCATTGAGCCATCTTCGTCAAACCTTTGTGTTTACTTCACACGTCCATCTTTTTCTAACATTTTTCTGTAGAAGCCATGCACAATTGCATCACTGATGGAGCATTCGAACTCTCCCATCAACTCCCTCTCTCTCTTCCTATATTGATCCAAAGAAATTTAGCCTTGTCGATCGGCCCGGGGTTGGGACCAAACGGCCCAGCGAGATGTCCTCATCTACCAGACTTAGCAATCTCATGATACGAAGACATTGGGCCTTATTGTCTTCATCGATAGAAAGCGACGATCATTGGGAAGGCAGACACTTCCCTGCTCCTCGTCATCATCAACATTTGCCACTCCATCTCTTCCACGGTGACGAAGTGCATTTGCTTGCCGATGCTGCATTTGTCGACATGTCAACTCTTTGAAGAGAGTGATGAGAGATTTCCGAGAAAGAGAGGGAAACTATAGTTAGCGATTTCTCTCCCTAAAAACAAGGAAGTGATGCCACTAACCACTATCCGGAAAATAACCACTAGATTCTTTCACTACTTTGAAAAGTACTCTCCATCCGAAAATACTCTCCTCGAATTACACTGCTCTATTAGAGTCGACTTAGAAGCCAGTATCGAAAGAGGCTTTCCGACTTTCCTTCGAGATGTAGGAATATAGCCTTGAGGATCTCCACAAAGGAGATCTGGATATTAAGAATTCCTACGTTTCAACTCCCTTTCTAACTTCATGCTGTCCCTTCCTACTTGACATGGTGGAAAGTCGTTTTAATGGATTCTCTGGGAACAGAGTACTGGTACGCAAGACTCATATCAACTCACCTGTCGGAATTACCCGTCCTTTCGATCTCAGCTAGGCATGTTTAGACATCTTCCAATCGTCTAATATATATATAGACGATCCTGACTCACTGACTGACGCTAATTCTAACCATGTTCTGGGAAGGTTAGAAATCTGAAACTTGGTACACAAGTACCTATTGGGAGGCAGAGTTCGTAAAAAATCCGATTTTGGAGGTACATCCCCTGGGGGTACACATTTTGGGGGAAAGGTCTTTAAATCTATATATTGCGACGGATGAGGATGACATCGAGAGGCTTCATTGAATGTCCCGGGTTTGGTGATTTAGTGGTAGTACACCTGACCGGCAATCAGGAGGCCCAGGTTTCCTGGCCATTCCTTGGCTTTTTTTCGGCCTGCACCCCGTTACTCATTCCCCCTCTGTAACAATACTTTTGCTTCAGTAAAATGGAAAGATATGTGAAGCTGAAACTTGGCATGAACGTGCCTACCGAGACGATGAGTTCAGGAAAAATGCAAAGATCCATGCCCCGGGGGAATGTTTTTTGGGCCGACGTTTTCAACAATTTTATTTTGTCCGGGCGTATTGGGCTAGTTTGGAAAGATAAACCTTGATATATAATTACCTATTACGATGCTGCGAGCAGAAAAAGTCAGACATTGGAAGTAATTGCCCTTCGGGCACAGACTTTAAAGGAAGATGTTTTCAAATAATTTTTTGCATCAGTAAAAGTGATGAACATGGAAAGCTGGAACTTTGCATAAATGTGATTACTGAGACAAGGAGTTTAAACAAATGCTCAGTTTCGATACATCCCCTGGGGGAATTTTTTCGAGGAGTGATGTTAAAAAAACTTTATCATGGCGAATTGGACAGAAATGGAAAGGTGAAATTTGACACACTTATAAGTGACATGATATAATTGAGTTGAGGGAGTATTCAGCTTTTGTGGTGCATTCCCTCTTGGCATAGCTTTTGGGTGCGTCGGCTTTTGCAAACATGTTTTTTCACGAGCGAAAGGGCACCGGTTGACACTTTGTGGCCATCTATTATATTTCACTGAGGATGGAATTCGGTAAAAAAAAAAAAAAGAATGGTACTTTTCGGTTTTAACGACTCAGGCCACATGTTTTGCAAAATACGTATTTTTCCGAATTTTCCAATCCAGCAAAGCAGAAGGTGCATGAAAGTTTAAACTTGGCACAGAAGAACGTGATGGATAGCTGAGTAAATAAGAAATTTTACTTTTATTATATATAGACTATCGTGAGCAGCTAACTGACTGACATAAGTAGCTATTCGCAATCTGAGTTCAGGAAAATTTCTACTTTGGTGATACATACTATAGGGGCACACCTTTTCGGGGAACATATTTTAAAGCAGTTTTATTTGCTTCACTCAAACGGAGACACATGGAAAGCTGAAACTTGGCAAGAACATGACAGCTGACGCATTGAGCTCAGGAAAAATATATTTCATTTCATATCAAAGATATTTTCAGGGGACATACTTCTCGGGAAGCAACGTTTTCAAAAAATTTTCCTACATAGCGAATCGGGGAGAAATAGAAAAGTAGCAGATGGCGCACGCATAGTGATGTTGACTTAAGGAAAAATTCAACTTTTATTGTGCGCCTCCTTGGAGCACAGGTTTTTGGTGGGTCGCTTTTCCAAATATATATTTTTTTTTCGCCAGCAAAAGAGGTAATGCATAAGGTTGAAACTGGGTGGCATGGAGTTCCCTGAGTCTGTATTTTAAAAGAAATACAATTTTCGTTAAAACACATCGGGGCACTTTCTTTGTAAGTCCCATTTTTCTGAATTTTTATTTGATCCAACGAAACACAGAAAATTCAAACTACCCTTAGAAATGCATGTTTCATGGCTGAGAACAGGAAAAGTCTTACTTTTGAAATATGTCCCCTTTGCGCAGATGATAGGAGTTGATGATAGGTATTTCAAGATGTAGTCTGCAATCCTACAAAAAGGGACACATGAATAGATTTCAAGTTAGGCACACTAGAAATAATAGAAGTAATGATTTTGATAAAAATCAAGACTTTCGTCCCCGTATTTCACGTATTTCAATGAGGACGTACTTTAAATACGTTTTTGCCATTTCGCAAAAAGGAAATGAATTAATCACTATCCCAGGTAATGGAGCGCTGAAGGCGCGAACATAGCGAGTTTGTTTGCCCTCTCTTTGCCCTGAGAACTCTTATCAATTCTTCATGAAACAAGCACTTTCATCTTTGAGCAGAGGACAGAAGCGCTTTTAAACGGTTGAGTTCTTTTCCTTTGTTTATTCTTATGTAACGCTCCTATCTCCTCCTTGCGACTTGCATTATGTTCTTAAAGGGTTTCATTAATCAAATGTAGCAGAATGTGGCTCTTCTAGGATGTCCACAACTGTCAGGGTAAAATTACAGAAATGATGTTTTAGGAAGTCCAATGAAAAAGTTCGATCTTAAACTTAATGCTCTGCGGGAGAACCATGATTAGAGGTCAGTTGAACAAAGTAAAACAATTCCAGTAAATTTTTGTAATTTAAATCAATGTGTAAATTACCTCAGAATGAATCTAGACTGCTTTGCCCTCCTCATGTGACAACAAGTCGCGACCTTATGAAAAATTATAGTTTTGGAGAGGAGAGGAACAGGATAATGCATGTAATATGCGGAAGATGGTCAATAATTGATTTTCTTTGCAGAACTACTCGCAGTACCATGAATTATTGAAGAACAAAACCGGCGTTACCTGTTAGTTCTCCGACCTCAATTCCACCTTTGCCTTTCATATCGCCCTTTCCTCGTCTTTTATCCTCCCTGACTTCCGACTGCCACTTAGCCCCCCTCATTCAACCATCTAACCTTTGTGTTCACTTCAAACGTCCATCCTTTCCTTCCCTTTTTCTATTGAAGCCTTGCACAATTGCATCACTAATGGAGCGGTCGAACTCTCCCATTATCAAGTATATTCACGTTTTTTGTTCGTGGTCCCGACGAATCCAGAGTCTCGCCATAGAAGTTGTATGAAGTTTAACTTCCAACTCCTGCACGATTTCCTGGATCATTATTACAGTCAACTCCGCAAAATATAATGCAGCTAAATAGAATGCTCCGCTTAATGGAATACCATGGCACGATCCCGACTTACGGTATAAAATAACAGGTAATTTCGGTTATTGAAATAATGCGGATTATAAAATGAAGTCCGCTGTTCCCATGATTATTCCAATACGCGTAGTCGACTGTAATATGGAAAATCACTCTCCCCAAAATGCGTTCCCCCAAGGCATGTATCTTGAAAACAACATCTTCCATGAAATCAGAATCTTATTAGGTACCAGTACGTTCATGGCAAGTTTCACCTACTATGCAAATCCGTTGGACTGAAGCGATATATATGTTTCGAAAATGTCCAGCCCCAAAAAATGCGCATGTACCTCAAAAATCAGAATATTTCTGAACTAAATATCCCAACAGGTGAAAATCAAAGCGCGCCAGATCAGGTATACAACAAGCAAGGTTGTCGTGGCACGGCCTCTACGCCTCGACGGGTCTACCATTCAGTGGTGCGCTCGTACTATTGTATACGTTAATTTTAGGCAAGACACTATCAGTACCGGAAGCTGCAATGTGGGAGCATCACTATCAGTATCACAACGACTATTTTCCAGGAACTTTTTCATAGGCCTATGTACGAGGGGTGTTCGAAAAGTAATAGGAATTTATTTATTAAACAAGAACGATTAGACCTACGGTAACAATAGTCAACCCATACGCAGGCCAACATGTAAGCATTAGGACCTGTCAATGCCATTCAATACACTCAGTCCATTCTCGAGTTATAGGCCGTGCTGTCCCTTGCTATTTTTCTATTATGGAAGACACGGTGAAAAATCAAAGGTCAATAATGTTCTTTTTGTGGAAGGAAGGAGTCAAAACTGTTGATATTGTCAAGCGCTTGCAGTGTGTTTTCGGAGATGCTGCTGACTCAAAAAGCACAGTTTATTTTTGGATTAACCGCTTCAAGAGTGGTCGGCAAAGCCTTGATGATGACCATCGGACTGGAAGGCCCTCCACTTCAGTTAATGAAGAAAATGTGGCAGCCGTGGAAGAGCTTGTGATGGAGGACAGGCGAGTGACCGTGCGAGAGATTGCCAGGGCCCTATGCATCAGTTTCGACTCTGTTCACTCGATTCTGCACAACCATTTGGGCATGAGCAAAGTTTCAGCGCTGTGGGTACCTCGGCTGTTGGGGCCAGACCAGAAGCTCAACCGTACAGTGACATGTGGTCAGCTTGTGGACTTGGCGAAGAGGTACGGTGAGAACTTTTGGCTTCGGATTATTACTGTAGATGAGACCTGGGTGCCATACTTTAATCCGGAGACCAAATCCCAATCGATGGAGTGGCGGCGCCCTGATGAAGGCCCTCCAATAAAGGCTCGATCAAATCCGTCCGTTGGCAAGGTCATGATGACCGTTTTTTGGGATTGTCAAGGCATTATCCTCATAGACTATCTTCAGAGAGGTCAAACGATAAACGCCGAATACTATTCTGGTTTGCTGAAGGGCCCCTTGCGCACCCAACTGATCAAAAAACGCCCAGGAAAGCTCCACGCACGACCATTACTGCAGCAAGACAATGCCAGGCCCCATACTGCAAGACGAACTATTGATGCTATGGTCGATCTGCGATGGGAGTTGCTGCCTCACCCACCCTACTCTCCTGATTTGGCTCCAAGTGATTACCACCTATTCCCGGAACTGAAGAAACCCCTTCGGGGCAAGCGTTTTTCTTCTCTACAAGAGGTCAAGGATGCGGTAGAACGTTGGACTAAAAGCACACAAAAGGAATTATTTAATGATGGCCTTAAGAAGTTAGTCTCTCGTTGGAAAAAAGTGTATTGCACTCCAGGGTGATTATATTGAAAAGGTAAGTGTAAATAATGATGAATAAATATGTTGATTGGGAAAAAATTCAAAATTCCTATTACATTTCGAACACCCCTCGTATATCCTGAATTCTTTATGTTAAGTGTAAGCAAAATACGAGGAATGTTTCCATGAATCATAGCGAGTATGCTTACCATATAATTTAGATGCCAAGTGTACCGGTATAATATGAAAAACTAAGAGTCATTTCTCATCAAAGCATTCATTTACAGTTTTTCCCAATTGTTAGAGACCTATTTCATATCTTGATGGACTTTTTTCAAAATTTAACATACGATCCGCAAAACTGTACGTTCTTTCCTCACATCCATGCGTCCAACAGTCAAAAGTGCGTCTCTTTATCAAAATCAACGTACGCTCTTCAATATTCTAACGTACGGGGTAAGGAATGTCTATGGACTGTCAACAAGAGACCGTGAAAATAAATCTTCTGAAGATTCCCCTAATCTCAATACCCATTCCGGTCACAATATATAGAGGCCGGAATAGAAGCAGATATAGTCCCTTCAACTGGTTTCTCTGATTTTTAAAACTGAAATTAACGTCATGCAATAAAATGCATGGTAAGGGACCTTCGGCATTCCTTCTTGTGAGATTTCTCGCTTTTGTATTTCTCGCTAATGACGACACAAGTCAAGAGACTTCTCAAAATAACAGTCTGACCTTATTAGGGTGTGGTAAGATGGTAATGGGCCGACGGCAGAAACCGTGATCTGTTGTGGAGCAGAAATTTGCAATCCACCTGTTCGACGAAGGCGAGAGGGGTAGAATGGGATGGGGGAGGAGTTTGTGTGCTTTCAAGAAACACCTAGTCCATATCTCACGCGAAAGAATCTCTACGGGTGGTTTGATGGGTTTTACAGGAGTAAATCAATGCTGCTTTGATTCCGGTTGATCATTGTTGAAACACCCGCTATATACACATCCACTCAACAATCTAGCCTAGAATGTGTAAGTTGTCAGAGTAGAAGAGGATAAATCCTCATTGTACGATCTACAAAACTTTAAAACTAGTTCATGAAGAAATTTCAGAGAAACGACGTCGATCTATTGGCACGAGCACATCATCAGCTATATATAGCTCCATCTATTTAAAATTGTCTTATGGCGTACGTGCCATACGTCACTCACCGAAGCATATTTTCCAATATAACACATTGCTGGTGTCCTTTCGAACGAATTTAAGGTACTCACGTCAAAACTTAACGTCCTTGCCCCAAGAAGTAACGTACGCTCCATAGGATGAAATTGGGGAAGTTCTGGTCGATTTCGCCAGGTACGGCTTACAGGGCGGGCATCGATCCGCGAGATTCGTCGCCTTCCTATATAGTAATGGACCGTCCTGAGAGTTTTACCGAAGGTGCCTTAAGTTTTGACCCCAGATAGGTTAGGAATTGATCGTAGGTCGTTCTGTTTTGACTATTAGAGAACGGAAATCGAACCTGACAACATTACGTGCAGTTTAGACAGGGTACGTTAGGATTTGAAAGTCAGCATTCATCGAGAAATCGCAGATACGTATATGAGGACATTGCGCATTACCCTAGCCTGGCCTATAGTTGCGAAAAGCTCACATTGTTTTCTCGATCCGGGACATCCAACATGGAGCCTAAATGGTGAAATTGAAGTGGATGATGAAAACTTACGAAATATTAAAAAATGTTAAACTCGAAAAAAAGAGAAACCCATATCTGGACGCGAGAAGACTTCGTGATCTGACGAGAATAAATTATTCCATGTGAAGCCTAAGAATTTTTACCTATCATTATAAATTGCATCTATTGGGGCTTACAATTTGTTGAAGAAGAATTATTTTCATTTCTATGCTAGAAGCTGTGACATATCTAATATATATAGACAATCGTGACTGACTGACGCTAATTCTATCCATGTTCTTGAAGGGTTAAAAATCTGAAACTTGGCACACATGTACCTGTCGGGATGCAGAGTTCAGAAAAAATCCGATTTTGGAGGTACATGCCCTGAGGGTACAAATTTTAGGGGAAAACGTTATTCATGATATGTTGTGACAGATGAGGATGGCATTCAGAGAGCCAATTGGATGTCCTGGGCTCGGAGGTGTAGTAGTAGCGTCTCTAACTGGCAATCAGAAGGTCCGGGTTCAATTCCCGGCCATTCCTTGGCTTTCATTTGGCTATTTTTGACTTCAATGTCCAAAACTCATTCCCCGACCATAACGTAATTTTTGCTTGAGTAAAACGTTGAGACATGGAAAGCTAAAACTTGGCATGGACGTGCCTACCGAGACGATGAGTTCAGGAAAAATGCAAAATTTTAGATTCATGCCCTCGGGGCATATTTTTGTGAGCCGACGTTTTCAAGTATATTTTTTGTCCAGGCGTATTGAGCTAGTGTGGAAACATGAAACTTGGTACATAAATACCTGTTGAGATGCTGCAGAAAACATCAGACTTTAGAAATAAATGCCCAGGGGGGGCACAACTTTCAAAGGGAGATGTTTTAAACAAATTCGTTTGCATCAGTTAAATTGATGAACATGGAAAGCTGAACCTTTGCATGAATGTGACTACTGAGACAAAGAGTTAAATAAAAATGTTAAGTCTCGATACATCCCCTGGGGAATTTTTTCGAAGGGCGATCTTTTGAAAAAAATAATTGTTGTGGCGAATTGGACAGAAATGGAAAGGTGAAACTTGGCACACGTATAAGTGACGATATTACTGAGCTGAGGGAGTATTAAGGTTTCATGGGGCAATCCCTCCAGGCATGACTTTTCGGTGGGTCTGCTTTTCCAAGCATTTTTTTCACCAGCGAAAAGGGCAAACGTATAATATTGAAACGTTGTGGGCAGGTAGTTCACTGATGATGGATTTCTGTAGGAAAAAAAATTGTACGTTTCGGTGAAAACGGCTCAGGGCTCATATTTTCCAAAAGTCGTAATTCGCGAATTTTCTGATCCAGCGAAACAAAGGGCGGATGAAAGTTAAAAAACTTGGCAAATAAGTACCTGATGGATAGCTGCATAAATAAATCATTCTAATGTTATTATATATGGACAATCATGAGTAGATGACTGACTGACATAAGTAGGTATTCCCATGCTGAGTTCAGGAAAATTTCTACTTGGTGATGCATGCCATTAGGGGTACACCTTTCGGGGAACATATTTCAAAAAGTTTTCTTTTCTTCGAACGGAGACACATAGAAAACTGAAACTTGGCATGAACGTGACCGTTGACGCACTTTGTTTATATGTCAAACGTCAAATTTCCAAAATAGTTTTGGGGTTCATATTTCTTGAGGACGTAACCTTTTTAAATAATTTTTCATATCCTACAGAATCGAACAGAAATAGAATGTAGTTGGCGCACTCATAACGGACGTGATGTTGATTTAAGGAAAAATTCAACTTTTTTTGTGCGTCTCCCTAAGAGCACAGCTTTTGGGTGGGTCGCTTTTCCAAATATATTTTTTCCGCCAGCAAAAAGGGGAAACGTATATGGCTGAAACTGGATGGCTTGAGTTCCCTGAGTCTACATTAAAAAAATTTTCGTTAAAACCCATCGGGACATTTTTTCAGACCAATTTTCCTGAATTTGTTTTGATCCAACGAAACAGAGACAAAAAATACAATCTTCCCTCAGAAGTATCCGTTTAATGGCTGAGTACAGGTAATATCCTACTTTTAAAATATGTCTCCTTAGCATAGATTATTGGAGGGAAGTATTTCAAAATGTATTCTCCACCCTTGCAAAAAGGGACACAAGAAAAGATTTAAAGTTAGGCACACATAGAATTATAGTAGTTATGATTTTGATAAAAATCAAGACTTTCGACCCCAGTGTCACGTATTTCAATGGGGACGTCCTTTAAATACGTGTTTCCCATTTCGCCAAAAATGAATGAATTAATCACTATCCAATGTAATGGAGCGCCGAAGGCGCGACCATAGTGAGTTTGTTTGTCCTTCGGGCAAACAAATTCGCTAGTATACGTATATATTATATCTTCATGATTCGGGAGAGTTGGAGTTTTCCCTTCAATAACACATCGTCTTTTTTATGTTTGATACATAAGGGAGAAATCCATGCCAAGAAGGAGTACCAAAGGTCCAGTACTATGCATTTCATAGCATGATGTTTATTTGAGTTTTAAAAATAAGAGAAAACGGTTGAAGGGTCTCTGTCTGCTTCTATTCCAGACTCCATATATTGTGACCGGAATGCGTATTGAGATTAGGGGAATCTTCAGAAGATTTCTTTTCACGGTCTCTTGTTGACTGTCCATAGACTTTCCTTACCCCGTACGTTAGAATATTGAAGAGCGTACGTTGATTTTGATCAAGGGACGCACTTTTAACTGTTGGACGCATGGATGTGAGAAAAGAGCGTAGAGTTTTGCGGATCATACGTTGAGTTTTGAAAAATGTCCACCAATGTATGAAATATGTCTCTAGCAATTGGGAAAAACTGTAAAGGTGAAACATCAGCACCCTGACAACCTGCACAAGTGAATGTGCAGAGACAAGATAAAAAGATTTGCAATCTCTATAGTAATATTGGTGCAGGCAATGGAAGTAATTGAAAGAGTAAATGCTGCTAGCGATTTTTTGCCATTTCCGGCAAACTCTCAATGGTTGTGCCTTCCATACAAGACGACGCATGCAATAGATGAATATCTTATTAAACTTGCGCCTTCAAAACAGAGCACCTACGGAAGAGGTCGAACTCTCTTTATTTTTGGCATTTATTCTTGTAATATAGTCTTATTTCTCGTTGTGGCGTCGCTGAGGATTCGAAAAGAATAGCAAAATTGAAGCAAGTGACTCCAAATATTTTCGAGGAATGGAAAGTCTGACTCTAGCCGAATGACACATAATAACGATGGAGTTGTGCGATGTCGTTGAACGTTTTGCGCTAGTAGATTACTACCTCTTCGGCTCGCTCAAGGATGGACGTCGAGAACGGAAATTATAGTATGACGACGAAGTAAAGGACTAGGTGTTCAAGTGGCTCTGCACACGTTTTACAGCAACAAACAGTGGTTTGGAATTAATAAAAACCTGGGATAAATGTCGAAAAATTAAGTTGTAATAATTGTGAGTGTTTTAAATCAGAGGTGTCCATGTATCGCTAAAACAACATTATTGTTTAGTTTCTCCCTCCCCAATTGACGGTGTAATTGCCTAGTGCTGGAAACTTTACGACAGGCATGAATGTAGTTTTGTAGTTGTCAGTTTCCTAGTAATGGCTGTTTTGAAAAAGAAAATCACTTCATTGAAAGAAAATGAAATTTACTCAGGCGGAAGGTGTTGATCAGTGACTTCTTTTCCATCAGTTGCGGGCCTTGCGAAAAATCAGATTTGTCCATAAATTGGGCTGAAGGAAACTCATATTTTTATATTATAATTTTTTCCTATCAGGAAAACTTGTTCACCAGAAATTTGTGTGCAAATAGATATCAAGGATTTACTTTCTAAAAATTAGACTCACATAAATATGTTATCCAGTCATGATAATTCTAGCTGCCCGGGTTGTCCGGGTGGTTTGAATGAGCTATATCATATTGCCATCTGGAAGGCGGTTTTGCATGAGGAAATTTCGCCATTATAGACTAATTTATTGACAAATCTTAGCCTGAAAGCTAAAACAATTCAGCTATTCATCACACACGTACTGAACCATTTAAGATCGAACTACATCAAGGGTTAGCTGTCCGTATTTAACGCTATTTCGGCCAAGACTTTTTGCCAACATATCCATGCACTCTTCACATTTTCGCCTCAAGAGGGTTAGTCAGGGCACACAATGGGCGCTATAGGGTGTGCCTCAGTGATGGCCGCTGTAACAGTTCTGTAATGGCAGTGAGAAAACAAAGATGAACAGTTTCCATTTCTCCGCTCGATCATCAGGATCAATGTTTCACCGAGGAACGTGTTGCATCTTCATCCAAGCCACAGGCCAATTATGATCCTCAAGCGAAATCTTCCCTTCTGCCCCTCTCGGAGTCACTCTTTTCTTAAAGGACCTTTAAAAAGGAGGCTTTAGGATTCGGATTAGGTAGTTCTTACATTTCTTGGTTTCCTATTTCCTTACATTTCAATAAAGATCTGCATCAGCAGGAATGAGAGAACGAAATTCTTAGTATTAGAGTAAAGTAGATATGGCAGGAACCTTAAATATAGCTTCTCATACAGTAATATGTAGGATAAAAGCCAGTGAGATGATAATAATACAAATTACAGTTTAAATGAGCCAGGAAATACAATCAACAGTTTTTCGGGGTTGTTAATAATGTATATTTCACAGAACTATTTTCTTAATCAGTAACGGAAAGCATCACAAGTATAGAGGGGAAATTCCCAACCCTGGCGGATCGGCAGAAATGTAATACTTCACAATGAATCCATGACGTCATAGAAATATAAATATGTCACATATATACATTTCCAGCCATAGTCACGATTTAGTTTCAAGGGTGAATGGTCTTACTAAAACCAACAGAGTGCTTTCACGTCTAAACAATAGGACTGCAACAACCCGAGGGGGAACGAGAGTGAAGCCTCTCGCTCAAGAGTGAGGATCACCCAGACACGCATACTTCCAGTAAAATCATCAATCCATTACAAATGATCAGACAAAACAAGGTCAAATGCAGCTCTCCGGGTTTCCTTAGAGGGTGGACAAGTATAGGCTGGCGGATTTTCCAAAGAAAGCTCCCCTTTTTGGCTGGACTTCTTTCTCAACTCTTCCTCAGGATCCAGGTCTGTCGATGCCAGGCCGATGGGAGGAGAATAAAGTGTTGTGTTTCTGAGATAGTTACATATTTTGAATTTTGGCTTCAACTTGTAAAATGCCATCAACTCACAAACGAGAATGACTCGTTGTTTCGGTCCCATCGTGTCATGACGAGGCTTCCTCCAGCCGTACAAGAACATATCCAAGATCCATTCCAGCAACTCCAGAACCGAGATGAAAGACATCCCAGTGTAGAGTCCCAGCAAACCTCCGAAAGTTCCGATGAAACTCGACCACTACCGAAGAATGGAGAGATTTGATTTTCGTCAATATCTGAGTGAGGCCGAAGAGAATCTTAGTAGAATCTTAGACTCACTGGATATAACTGAATCTCCGTGGTTTTCTCCACTGTCGTCGTTTCGTAGAAGACATGCACCACCGCCAACTGTTCACTGAAGAAATGAGTCGATGAGCAAAGGGTTCCACCTCCATTCCTTCGGTTGTTAGAGCTGCGTGTTCATCTCAAAAATGTGGTATTTGAAAACTCCAAGTAAATGTGGAACATTCATATGTGAAATTAGTTCTAAGGAATCCGTTGGCGGAAAATAAAATTTCAATGTGATGCAATTATCTTCGCGCCTATATTACTTTTCAGGAAGATTACAATGAATATGCAAACTTCGGACGATTGCAGAAAGTCGAGTTTTTTAACTCGTTTTGGAGTAGTTGATCATTTTCTCCGCTGAAAAATCTACTTTTAATATTCTCGGTGATGTTCTTCATCCAAGCCACCAGGTTTATGATCGAAGCGTCATGGCGACCCATCTGCGACGACGAGAACGAACGCTCAAATCTCCTTTCTCTAAGAGACCAGCGAGCATCGTTTCACCTTTGTATATTCGACGATTAAGGTTATATACGGGGTGAGGCTCACATGCAGCGTTGAGGAGGACAACCGCAGGAACTCTCGGCATGTTTCTCTGCCCATTCAAGGTCTTCATAGATTCTAGAATCTGCGCTCCAGGAAGTAGCATTAAAACTATACTCGAGTGAAATGCTTGAAGCCCGAATTTTTTGTAAATATATAAAATATGGAAGTATTTTCAAATCACACTCTCAATTGAACCGAGGAGACCAATGAGTACAAGGACACACGAATAAATAAAATGTCATATCAAAGTCCTCACCCTCATCGAATTCGTCGAAGAATTTATGGGGCTTGTGCATAATGCCCATGTAATTCTCCATATTGAACATGCTGGCCAATGAGACACTGAAGTCAACCATCAATTGAGTGGCAACGCAACATTTTAGACACACCTGATCGATGAAAGAGGAATGATTGACAAGGTGTTAACCCCCGTTGAAAGATATGAATGTATTATAGGTATAAGCCATCACCTCCTTGGAATATGGGGTTTCATTTGTGATTTTAAAGATGTTGGGGTCAAATCGCTGCATGAGGTAAGAATCAACGGCGCAATTTCCCCCTAAGTCTGGAGGGATTCGTTCGAACTCCACCATCTTTAGGCCAATATTGGAAATCGTTCCCAGATTAGTTTTGATTCCATCCTCAAGCGCAAATGTAAAATCCTGAGGGTTTTGAATGAAGAGCCTGTGTCCCGCAGCATATGAATAGTCATCTGAGCTCATCAAGAAATACGGTGCCAGTGCTAGGCGAAGCCCTTGCTGTTAAAATTAAGATGAAAAACATATCACTTCAATTTTACTTCCCTCGGTTTAATCGATGGAAGTGGTCGTACCCATGCGGTCTTATTCGAATAGGTTTCAAAATCTTGGTCCTGCTGGACTTTAAGTGTGACTTCTTTGTCACGGCGGTAGTTGAAAGTAAGGCAGGGTTCCTCTTCTTGGAAATCGCTGAAAGTACCAGAGAAGGCGATATTCAAACGTGCAAAATAACACTTGGATTTCAGGGCTCGAGGGCCTACACTAGTTTTTTACTGGATTAATGTCGTTGCCTTTCTCCTAGTGTATACAACGAATTGGGCAGAATGCATTTTCACATGGAAATTTTTTTTTTTTTAATGCACGAATCTCTCTCTGCACGTTGTAATATCTATGAAACCAGACTTATTGGAAAACACTGAGTTTATCGAGATCAAGATTTTTCCCCGAAGTTCTCCTATGTCGTCTAGGAGGATTTGTGACTAAAATATTAATTCCCACGAGGTAAAGAAGAAATCATCCTTACGTATCTCTGCAAGGCTCTTCATTGAAGCTACAATGGAGTATTCTGATATCTCCATGTTCCATGTACGATGAAGCATCCAAAAGGTACTTGTTTTCCTCGAGACTATCCTCCAATTGCGTGATTGTGCTCAACAAGTCCCACAGAATACTTACCTCCGAAATTTCTCCTCCTTCGTTCATGTGGAAGGATAATTGCAATCATGTTGTAATGAGCTGAGTGGGCGAATATGCGATATCCTTGAAATACCATGCATGAAACTGAATACCCGGTTCAGTATATCGTCGGAGCTGCGGGCCTTCTTGAGCTGCGAAGGGTGCAACGCAGATTTCCTCTAACCTGTCCATTTCTGCGGAACGATTCGTATCATTGAGAGGAGGGAGAAAATCAGGTAATGCCGGTGCGTGTGTGTCATTTGACCTAGTTAGTTGTCTAAACAACAATTCATAATTATAATCGTTCATTATCAGAAATTCCATTCGGGCGGTGAGATCCGAAAAATCGTAGCGTTCATCCGGCGGGTTAATTTCTTGAGGGCAGATAGTAACGGCAGGGAAGGAAATTTTTTCTCGCGGCTCCATCTAAATTGCAAACCATGCATCAATAACGGCACACGATCGGACTCGGGGACAATAGGAAAAACGATAAGTATTTAAATCGTGTTACCTTCGTAGTGGTTGTTATTGCGCCGATCATGTATGCATAGATGATGTCGATGATTCCATATGACATGTAGCCCGAGATGATAAGAAATGTCAGGAGCCAGAAGAGCTTTCTGAAGAGAGAGGATTCCGGGTACGCAGAACGACCCAGTGCCTGGGCGGAGGTATTAAAATATTTAGAGCACTCTTTAATGTTCGAGGATGAATCTAATTTATATAACCGATCGTGACTGACTGACTGACTGACGTTAATTCTCACCATGTTTTAGATATGCCGGAAGGATGCAACTTAGCATGTGAGTTCCTATTGGGATGCTGAATCCCAAAAAATTCAGACTTTGGAGGTACATGCCCCGGGGGCACACCTTTTGAGGGGAAATATTTTTAAATATTTTTTTTTATTCAATTAAACGGAGAGACACGAAATGCGGAAATTTTGGCATGAACGTGACTACTGACACATAGATTTTCAGAAAATTTTCAAATTTCCACTACATACCCAGGGGAATATTTCTTGGCGGTGACGGTCTTAAAGGTTTCTTTTTGTCCTTGCAAATTGGGCCAATATAACATGGTGAAACTTAATACATCAGTAGCTAATGGAACATGAATAAAGAAAATTTCAGACTTTGGAGTACAATGCCCTGGTGGCACAAATGTCAGGTGCAGATGTTTAGAAATATTTTTTTGCTTCCGTCAAACTGTTGTTATGGACATGTCTACTGGGACTCTAAGTTCAGGAAAATTTTCGAATTTCAGATGCATGCCTGAGGCGACGTTTTCAAATAATTTTTGGCCTTTCCAAATTGGGCAGAAATAGAAATCGGAACCTTGGCACACCGATAATTGAGTTGATGGTGAGTTTAGAAAAAGTAAAGTTTTGTGGTACATACCCTCAAATCATGGCGAATGGTGGCATCGGCTTTTTGAAAGATATTTTTGCACCAGCATATAGAGCAAACGGATGAGATCGAAACTTGGTAGGCACGTAGTTCACCCTATACTGATTTCAGTAAAAATGTTTATTTTTAGGTAAAACCCAGGAGGGCACAATTCTTTCAAAAGGCGCATTTTCCAAAATCTTTTCTCATCCTGAGAGAACTAAAGAAGTTTAAATTTGGAGTAGAGTACCTCTTCGTTTGCTGAGTGCATGTCCTACTTTTTAAATATTACCCTTCAAGACAAATAATGAAATGATTTTATGTTAGGCACACAAGAGACAATGGGATTAATTATGTGGATGGAAATATAAATTCGTCTTTTCTCACTACACATTTTGACAGGCAAAATATTTTTAATACGTTTTAGCCACTTTCAGAGTAAGAAAATGAATGAATCACTAGCCTGGATAATGTATCGCCGAAGGCCAGTCCGTAGCTAGCATATTATATTTTTTGTTGGATGCCTCCTTATTCTCATAGCGAAAACATTTACTTTAACTATGTAACATGCTACGACCAATGACCGTTATTCGCAATTGCGGACAACGTAGTGTCAAAATGTATTTCTTTGCCAATTAAAGATGGATAATGCTATATAAACGAATATTTTGTTTAATGTTACTACGGACGACCGAGGCAAACGTGCTATGCGAAAACAATGAACAATATGAAAACATATGTGGATCTAGTGATCAATGATTAAAATTCACATATCATATTCACACAACATATCACGATCAACTTTTCTCACTATTTTCAAAAAGTTTAGTTTCATAGACTAGTAATATATCTTACTAGCCGATGAAACGAGGTCACGCCTTCGGCGCTCTATTACCTTGGATTGTGATTAATTCATTCATTTTTTGCAAAATGGAAAACACTTAAAGTACGCCCCCATTGAAACATAATAGACGAACGTGACTGACTGACTGACGCTAATTCTAACCATATTCTAGAAGGGTTAGAAATATGAAACTTGGTACACATGTACCTTTTGGGATGCAGAGTTCAGAAAAAATCCGACTTTGGAGGTACATGCCCTGGGGGTACACATTTTGGGGGGAAACGTTTTTCGTGAGTATATTTTGTGACAGATAAGGATGTCATTCTGAGAGTCAACTGGTTGTGCTGGGTACGGTGTTGTAGCGGTAGCATATCTGACCGGCAATCCGAATGTTTGGGTTCAATTCCCGGACATTCCTAGGCTTTCTTTTGGCGTTTTTTGCCTTCCATTTCCCGTTACCCATTCCCCTCCATAACATTATTTTTGCTTGAGTAAAACAGAGAGACATGGAAAGCTGAAACTTTGCATGAATGTCACAACTGAGACTAGGAGTTAAATAAAAATGTTACGTTTCGATACATCCCCTGGGTGAATTTTTTTGAGATTATGGGAAAAAAATGTTCGTGGCGAATTTGGATATAGACGATCGTGACTGACTGACACTAAATTTAACCATGTTCTAGAAAAGTTAGAAATCTGAAACTTGGTACAAATTTACCTACTGGGGTGCAGAGTTTAGAAAAAATCCGACTTTGGAGGTACGCATTTTGGGGGGAGAAATTTTTAAAGGAATATATTAAGGATGACGGATTAAGATGGCATCGAGAAGGTTTGGTCGTGTAGTGGTGGCACACCAGACTGGGAATCAGGAGGCCCGGGTTCAATTCTAGGCCGCCTCTCGGCTTTCTTTTGACTTCTCATACCTTCCAACTCCTGTTACTCATCCCCTTCCGTAACAATGTTTTTGCTCGAGTTAAATGGAGAAATCCAGAAAGCTGAAACTTAGCTTGGACGTGCCTATCGAGACAATTAGTACAGGAAATATGTAAAATTTATTATCTATGCCCTGTGGGGGCCTATTTTTTGGGGCCGACGTATTCAAGTAATGTTTTTTTTTTTGCCCTTGCGTATTGATCTGGTGTAGAAAGATGAAACTTGGTACGTAACTACCTATTCGGATAATGAATCCAGAAAAACTTAGACTTTGGAAGTAAATACTCGGGGGGCACAGATTAGAAAGGGCGTTGTTTTGCAGTAATTTTGCAGTTAAATCGGTGAACATGGAAAGCTGAAACTTTACATGAATGTGACTACTGAGACAAGGAGTTAAAAAAAGAATTAAGTTTCGATACATCCCCTGAATAATTTTTTCCAGGGGGGATATTTAAAAAAAATTTGTCATGGCGAATTGGACAGAAATGGAAGGTGAAACTTGGCACATGCACAAGTGTCATAACATTTTTGAGTTGAGGGAGTATTCAGCTTTCATGGTGTATCCCCTCCTGACATAGCATTTTGGGGGCTTCCGCTTTTCCAAATATATTTTTTCACCTGCGAAAAGGGCAAACGGGTAAGGTTGAAAATTTTGGGGCATATAGTTCGGTTTTAATTTCAGTTGGTTGACATTGACTTCGGTTTAAGAAAAAATATACTTTGCAGTTAAAACGCCTAAAGGCATATATATTGCAAAAGGCATATCATCTCCATCCAGCAAAACAGATGGAGCTATGAAGTTTAAACTGCCAAAAATGAACTTCATGGATGGGTTAGTAAAGATTTATTATATATATTAATATTAATAGAAGACCGTGAGTAGCTGAGTGACTGACATAAGTCGCTATTCGCATGCTGAGTTCAGGAAAAATTCAACTTGGTGATAAATGTCATAGGGGCACACATTTTCGGGAAACATATTTTCAATTTTTCAAAAAGCTTTCCTTGCTTCATTGAAACGGAGAGACATGGAAAGTTGAAATCTGGCAAGAATGGGATTTCTGACGTATTGAACTCAAATGTCAAATGTCAAGTTTCGAAAATATTTCTGGGGACGTAACGTTTTCACGGAATTGTTCATATCCCAGCTAATCGGGGAGAAATAGAAAAGTAGAAGTCGGCGCACGCAAGACGGGCGTGATGTTAATTCAAGGAGAAATTCAACTTTTAGTGAGCATCTCCTCAGAGCACATCTAATGGGTGCGCCGCTTTTCTAAGTACTTTTTTTTCCGCAAGCAAAATGAGGAAGCATATGAGGCTGAAACTGGGTGGCATGGAGTTCCCTGAGTCTACATTTCAGAAGGAATAAAATTTTCGTTAAAAGCAATCAGAACACTTTTTTTCAGTCCCATTTTCCTTAATTTTTTTTGATCCAACGAAACAGAGACAAAAAAAGACATAGCTATGGTCGCGCCTTCGGCGCTCCATTAATTTGATTAGTGATTAATTCTTTCATTTGTTTGCGAAATGGGAAACACGAATTTAAAGCACGTCCCCATTGAAATACGTGACATATGGGGTCGAAAGCCTTCATTTTTATCAAATTCTTTACTTCTATGATACTGTGTGTGCCTAACTTGAAATATTTCCTTGTGTTCCTTTTAGTAAGGGTGGATAATACATTTTGAAATACTTCCCTCTATTAACCTACGCTAAGGAGACACATTTCAAAAGTAGGATTTTTCCTGTACTGATCCATTAAATAGGTATTTCTTGGGAAGTTTCAATTTTCTGTTTCTGCTTCGTTATATAAAAAAAAATTCAGTAAAATGGGACTTTAAAAAAAGAGCCCTGATGGGTTTAAGCGAAAACTTTTTTTTCCTTCTGAAATAGAGACTCAGGGACTTGGGACCATGCCACCCAGTTTCAGCCGTATACGTTTCCCCTTTTTGAATTAGCCTCAGTCAGTCACGATCGTCTATGTATATTTGAAAAGTATAATTCTTTTTTACGCAGCTATCCATCACGTACTCATATGCCAAGTTTTTAACTTTCATGAGCCCTATATTTTGCTGAATCAGAAATTTCGTGAAAATACGCCCTTTTGCAAAATATGTGCCCTGAGCCGTATTCACCAAACCGAACCATTTTTTTTCATCGAAATCCATCCTCATGCCCACAACGTTTCAATATTATAAATTTGCCCTTTTCGCTGGTGAAAAAAACTATTTTGGAAAATAATGTGGGTCTAATGACCACCACCACGGGCAATGCATTTTTGCGCTCCGACACTCGTGTCATCCACACCCCTACCGATAACCTTACCAGGAATGGCCTGAATTTCGTTTCTTACATGCGAATTTGTTTGCCCGAAGGGCAAACAAACTGTCTGAGAACGGGCCTTCGGCGCGGTTAGCTTCATTAAAGATTAATAACAATACATCTCATGCATCCCTTTTTCACTTCTCATAACTACAAATTGGGTAAAACTACTCATTATATCATTAGGATTTTCTCATCGTGTGTGGTTACTCCAATTCTTCCAAGTTTCACCTTTCCCAAGAACTCTCGTTCGTAGGATCAGAAAGGATTATGGGAAAATTTTTGCAAAAAATGGGTACTGAGGAGTTTTACTTGAAACTGAAAATTTTTTGCGAAATTTGCACTGGGAGCACTACGCATCCACCAAGTTTCAGTCTTATCCGTTTGCTCATTTAGCTGGCGCAAAAATATATTTGGAAAAGCCAACGCACCCAAAAATTGTGCCCCGCGGGAATGCACCACGAAACATGAAATATTTCTAAACTCACCATTACTTCAGGTATTGGTGTGCCAAGAATCACCATTCTATATCTGTCCGATTTGGTATTACAGAAAATAATAGTTGAAGAACGTCGGCAACAAAAATATGCCCCAATTCATGCATCCGAAACTTGACATTTTTCCTGAAACCAGTCTCGGTAGACCCGTCCATGTCACGTTTCAGCTTTTCATGTTCATCCATTCGACTGAAGCAAAAAAAAAATAGTAAAAACATCCCGCCTTGAAATTTGTGCGCCCGGGGCATTTATCTCAAAAGTCGGCATTTTCGTGAATTCAGGTTCCCAATATGTACCTATATATCAAATTTCACCTGTCTATCTGCGCTCGATTCTGTGGGACAAAAATATATTTTTGAAAACATCATCCTTCCGAAAAATATGCCCCCAGGGCATGCACTTGAAATTTGATATTTTTCTTGAACTCAGTAACTCAGTAAGCACCTCCATGCCAAGTTTTAGCTTTCCATGGCTCTCCGTTCGACTAAATAAAATATGTATCATTCAAAACATTTCCCCCCCAAAATGGGTGCCCCCAGGGCATTTATCTCAACAGTCGAATTTTTCTGAACTGTGCATCCCATTAGCTAATAGTGTGCCAAATTTCAGATTTCTGACTTTACTTGAACATGGTTAGAATTAGCGTCAGTCATTCACTCAATCACTCAGTCACGATCGGCTTTATGCATGTAGATGTTCTCCTTGAGTTCATAATTTTTGTCTGGTCTGTTCTTTCAAATTGCATCACTATAAATTATCAGGGGGAATGGGATCAGGAGATTGAGGGGCAATCCTACATTACCAAATCTCACATTTTCTTTTTTTCCATTGGAAATAATGAGTGTCGTGAACCAAGAAAGAGCTTTGGTGTGTGCTATATGTATTGTACTTGAATTAGTCTTGTAATCATTTTCAAAATTAAATATTGAATCAGCTCTTGGAAATAAGCTCTGTGTATGATGAATTCGACAATACGATAGGAGAGGTTGAACTGTTTGTATAGATATGGGAGCCTTTTCCGTGTTTGGATATCAATAATTAGCACTTAGAAAATTAATAAAACAATGCCCCAGGAAATTCGCAATCGTGAGAAAGAAGGTGGCACTACGACGATCCGCCGAGACAGAGTGGTTCATCGTAACAGTGCAATAGAGCAGGGTCAGACGGCACTCAATGACCTCGTTCAGGCACAACCTAGCTTGCCTAGCAAGACGGGAAATCCTCAGGTATTAATGGTGCCTGAACGACACAGCCAACCTCCTCGACCCGGGATACCATGGCATATGGATGCCACAGCAAATAGTTGGGTTCCGTTCCGAGAGGCTATCGGGCTATCTCTTATTTGCGACTTTGGATGGAGCAAGTGTATCTCTCATTTTCGTGATGGCGGGCGTATGGAGTGATGACACTCGACACTTAATTTCAATTTGAAATGAAGAGTGAATTCACGACATATTTGATGAGACAATACATAACTTCCAAATGTAGCAACAGTAGATTGCTCGACTACAAGAAATAGGATTAAAGAAGTCTACTGCAGCATTGCGAAACGAAGTTAAACTTATCAAAGGAGAGTTACCATGAAGTTTGTTATAAAACTAAGAAAGTAAGTACTGAGCGATGATGCTTGAAGCGTTATGATGTTTGTCAAGTTGAGCACGAAAAAGCCGAGCAGGACGGAAGTGACAAGGTCATTCCTCCCCATTTCCTGGGAATTTTCGTCCCGCAACTAGGATTAAGACCTTCGCACCCCCTTGGGATATTTTTGTGCCTCAACACTTCCATCATGTAGTAAAGTGAAAAAAATTTTTCAAAAGTTTTCCCTTTCTTTAGCCTCAACCTCACCCCCCCCCCCCCTTCCCCTTCCCCCCTTCTCTACGGAACTCACTGGCGTTAGATATAGGCCTAACTTT
>CAJPEV010001317.1:36718-69698 GCA_905338385.1 Darwinula stevensoni | reverse complement strand
ATTTTGAGCGTCTCTCTATTAGACAAAACCCCTGTAAATCAACTACTTATGAAAAGTCCTTTACAAAATACCAAACCTCTAGTTTATAAACAGTTGACTCTGTGGGAGTTATAACCGGACACTAGTGAAGAGAAATGGAATGTTTTTCGTGTTTGGATGCATAGCAACTATGGGAAGTTTCAAGACAAAGTCGAAGAGCTAAGAAGGCAGTTGAAGTATATCGATGAAACTATTAACATTTAAACAAATTCAGTACACATGAAAAAGTCCACACTAATAAGCCTTCTAATTTTCCTAGCCGCTACAGCCCACGCCCAAACCATCCGCGTAAATATCGCCTCGGCACTCAAACCTACCGCCTACGACGGCCGACTCTTATTGCTACTCGCCAACAACAATAAAAGCGAACCTCGTTTCCAGATTAGCGATGCCACAAACACCCAAATGATATTTGGAAAAGATGTCGAAAATTGGCAGCCCAACACCACTCAACTTATTGGTAATGAGGCTTTTGGCTACCCCATAGAGCGACTCAGCGATGTACCCACGGGCGAGTACTACGTCCAAGTCCTGCTGCACAAATACGAGACATTCAACCTCAAAACCGGACATACCGTGAAGCTCCCGATGGACCGCGGCGAGGGGCAACACTGGGAAAAAGCACCCGGAAACATCTACTCCAAGCCCATAAAAGTACGCTTTGACCCCAAAGCCACCAATGAAATATCCATCACGCTCGACCAAGAGATACTGCCTATAAAAGAGCCGGAAGATACCAAATACATCAAGCACATCAAGATACAGAGCAAGTTGCTCACGGGGTTTTGGGGACGATAAGAACGCCTATTGGGTGGAGAGCGATTTCAAGCAATTGCAACGACCCGGGCACCGCGATCTCGGTCATGTAAGTGCCACCATCCGAGAGATGAATCACCGCGAACTTGCCCTAGGCACGCGCAGCCGCAGCGGCGACCAATTTGACATCTGGGAGGCGGTGTATTCGCCTATGGATGTGGACGGCTACCCCAAGCGCATCTATGATAAATATTCCGGCGCGATAGATACTGCTGTGGCTCGATATTGGCGCGACAATTACGATTTGGCGTATATCATCAAGCGTGATTGGGCGAAGCTCGGCGACAAACTCAAAGGCAAAATGCACATTTATGTGGGCGATATGGACAATTATTACCTCAATAACGCCGTATATACCACCGAAGATATGCTCAAGCAACTCAAAAACCCGTCCTGCGATTGCGAAGTCGCTTACGGTGACCGCGCCGAACACTGCTGGAATGGCGACCCAAAGCTTCCCAACTATATCACGCGTCTGCGCTATCACTCGATGTACATCAAAAAATGGGCTGAGGAAGTGAAGAAAACGGCACCTCAGGGCGTGGATTTGGGTAGTTGGCGATATTGATTTTTCTTTTCATGGCGTGCCCACACACCGCCCTTTTACATTCGTTCGTAGCTTGGGTTTTCGTTGGGGCGGTGTGCGGTCGGGCTATCCGCTGCAATAGCTATAAAAAATCGCCTATTGGTTTGATTACAAACGCTTTAGCATTTCGTTGAGGCGATTTTTTATAGCTATTTCCGCTGCTATCCCTCACGCTTTTCAAAGTACGATTATTTGATTTACGATTTACAATTAAGTATAGAATGCCTCTAAGTTATTCGATTTTGCAAAATCGAATAACTTGCAAATAGCCCCTGTATATTGTCTTTAGTTTGACATTACTGAATGTTTAATATTCATTATTTGTTTATATAGTTGTAACTTTGCTGAAAGGTTGTTTTTAAGGTTATGATTCAATCGGAGTGTTATTTTGACAAAAGTTATTCTTGAAAAAACTGAAATAAGTAGAATTTTCTAACTGGACTAGTTTGAAAACTTTCTTTGCATTCTTTAAGAACAATATATATAGTATGAAATTTGTAATTTAATTAAGTAATATGAAGCCAGAAATAATAAACTCTGTAGGATTAATTATAGATGTTCTCGGTTTTATCCTAATCTCAAAAGATATCGTTATGCCAAGAGAACCTACTGAAGGCGAAGTAACAGAGTTTGCAGACGCTTTTGGGGAGCGAATTGGTACTCTTACAAATCTTAAATACTTCCAGCCAACAAAGTGGTCAAAAATTGGATTCTGCCTAATTATTTTGGGATTCTTAATTCAGCTTTTGGGCAATATAGTTTCTTATATCAATTCCAATTGAATTAATTATTCCTAAAAAATATTTGTTATCTTAACATTCGCGACTTTAAATCTGTCTTGAAATTAGGCTAATTTTTGGCATCTATAGATTTTAATTGTCAAATGTAAAACGCCACTGAAAAGTGTACCAGTATAGCCACGAAAAGTGTACCACCTTGCATGGTGCAAAATTGGTTAAATTTTCAGTTTTATTATCCTCCCTAGAAACTTTCGTTTTTTAATAAATTGATAAAATCTAGTATAAATATGCAAAAAAACATATTTTGCAATGTGTTTGCAACTCAAGAATTTTTAATCAGAAATAATATTATCTTTTCGATATCCTTTAACTCAAAGGATGGTTTTGAAGGAAAATATTGGCTATTTGTCGAGAATAAAGATAATGTTTTAATGTACTTTCTTTATGTTCATGACGATTTTCTGTTGCTTCTTGATGAAAATACACTCAAAACAACCCTAAATGTTCAAGAGATTTCTTTTGAATTGCTAGGCAATTTTGATCTACCCGAGTTGTTTGAAAACCTTTTAGATAACTCTAAGCTAATTTTTCATCATTGGCTAGGCTCATATGGAGCTAGGGATGGATTTCTTAATTATACGAATGATTATCATCAAAGAATACGAGCAAATAAAGATACGTTAAGTTACAAATTAATTCGTAGTGTAACTGAAACTACCTACGCTCACCTAAAAGCTCTTTTTCATTTTGTTTTTACTGAACCCCAAATTAGAAACGGAATTGAATATACTTTTGATGGGGTTAAATTCCAATATACGAAAGAAAATTTTGATATTAGGGCTGGAACTTTAAGGACTCTTAAGCGTCAATTTGATTTGCTTTCTGCGGCTGGGATGTTGGAGTATAAAATAGCTAATAAAAATGAGTTTTTGGTAAAATTTCAAAGAGGTACTCTTGATGTTTACGAAGAATTTGAACCAAGCTATATGAAACATCTATTTATTGATAAAAGAAATAAAGAGACTATTTCATTAATCAAGCAAAAAAAGCCTGAAAATGGAACATATTATAAGGAAAAGCTGACCCCGAGTTTCAGAGGTGTTGAACGTGATTATGAAAATGAGCAAACATTTAAAATGGAATTAGGGTCATTGGGTGAAGATTTAGTTATAACTTTTGAGAAAAATGTACTGATGGAGGCCGGTTTATTTGAATTGGCAGAAAAAGTGAGAAAAGTAAAAGATGGTGAAGGTTATGATGTACTTTCTTTTTTTGAAAATGGTAATCCTAAGTTCATAGAGGTGAAAACTACTCAAGGAGGTGAAAATATGCCATTTGATATTACTAGCAATGAGCTTTCTTTTTCTGATATTCACTATGGAGATTATTTCATTTACAGACTATTTAATTATGATATTACAAAGAATACTGCTAACTTTTATGTAATAGAAAATTTGCGAGATGAAAGAGTATTAGTTCCAACTTCTTTCAGAGCATTTTTTAAAAATTCAGAAACTCAATCAGCAGAAGCTGAAACACCGCACCAGGGATAGAAGCGGATGCCGATAAAAAATGCCTTGCCGTACCACCAAGCTACGTTACTCCGCTCAAGGGCATTTTTTATCGGCAGCAGCGGATAGCCCGGCGCCTCCATGAAAAATGCCCTTTCGACAGCCTTGATTCAGTAGGCAGCCAAAGGGCATTTTTTATGGAGGCGGGTGCCATGATTAATTGACAATTGATAATTGACAATGGAAAATTGATATTTTCACAGGCCTATAAATTCGTGAAGCAGAAAGTATAAGCAAAAATGGAGAAAAATCCGTTCTAATCCGTTTATTTCGCGTTAGCGAAATATCCGTTAAAATCCTTTTTACACAAAGAGAAAATCAGTTTTTATCCCTTTGCGAAGCAAAGGAAAATCCGTTCTAACCCGTTAAATCCGTTTCATCCGTTGTCCAATCACGCGCAAATGGAAAGGCCAAGCAAATTAGATTTGATACTAAAATATCGCTTCATAATTAAGGGCTATTTTGCACAGCCTAGGTTTTAACTCCATTTTAGCAGTTTGGGCGAAGGGGTTGAAACCCCGAAAAAGTACGGTCGTCCAAATCCACCGGCTGAAGCCGGCGGTTATTGAAAAGGTAGTGATTAATGACTAGAATTACAATACCTCCACCCTAAGATTCTCCAACTCCTGCGTCGAAAGCCCAACCGGCGACTGCTCTAAAAGAATCAAATCCGCATTTTTCCCCACCTCAATACTGCCAGTTTTATGTTCGACACCATTGGCGAGTGCGCTTGCCAGCGTGTAACAATGGATGGATTCCTCCAAGGTGATAGTCTCTTCGGGCGTAATGACTGTGCCATCGGCATCCAAGCGGTGTATGGCAGCGGCGATGCAAGCCCACGGACGCACATCTTTTACGACAGGCGCATCGGTGGAAAAAGCCACATTGATGCCATGATTGAGCATGGAGCGGAAGGAGTAGCAATCGCGAAGGAAGTTGTCATCGAGCGATTGGCGGAAATTTCTGCCCAATTCCTTGAGGAAAATGGGTTGAGTAACTGCATGCACGCCCATATCTGCAATGCGCTGAAGGTGGGTTGGCGTAGGCAGCCCCAAGTGCTCGATGCGATGGCGATGCGCATCGGGTGTGTGCTGGTATAGCCGCTCGTACGTGTTGATAACCATGGAGATAGCTTCGTCGCCAATGGCGTGGGTGGCTATACGGAAGCCTTTTTCTTGCGCCTCGAGGGCAAGCCGGAAAAACTGCTCTTGGTCGAGCCGAAGGATGCCTTTTTCCGTGGAATTTTTGTAGGGGCGACTCAAGGCTGCCGTTTTTCCGCTAAGTCCGCCGTCCGAGAAAAATTTGACGGTATTGATAACTAGTTTATCTGACTCATATAGCGCAGGGATGGGCAATGGCTCAGCGCCACCGTCGGGAAGTACGATGGGCACGGCATGAACGCGGATGGGAAGCTTACCCGCAGCGTCCATTTCTTTGTAAACTTCCAACAAATCGGGCATCACAGCCGGGTCGGTGGCAGCTGTGACGCCGTGTTTGAGGAGCTCGTGGCAGGCGGCTAGTACCATGGTTTCGTAATCAGCCTTCGAGACCTGCGGAAAATGGTGCATGGCGAGTCCGAGCGCCGTTTCACAGAGGATGCCATTGAGCTCGCCGTTGGGGTCTTGTCGTATTTCACCACCGAAAGGGACAGGCGTTTTTGGGGTAATGTGGCAGACTTCTAAGGCTTTGGAGTTGACAACTGCAATGTGGGCGCAGGTACGTTGCAAGAAAACGGGTCTATCTGGCACCACTTTATCAATATCGTGGCGGGTGGGCAGACGACCTTCTTTCATTTGCGCTTCGTTGTAGCCTCTTGCGCGTACCCATTGCAGGTGTGGGTTTTGCCTTGAAAAATCCAGCAATTTATCCTGAATTTCTTCGATGCTCGCCACACCACGCAGGTCGAGGTTGAAGGTGAGCAGGTCGCCCACTTTCCAGATGTGTATATGGGCATCGAAGAAACCGGGCATCAGGGTTTTGCCTTGCAGGTCTATCCATTGGGCATTGGGGAAGGCGGAGGCATTGAGCTGGTGGAGTGGGGCTATGGCAATGATTTTACCCTCGTGCATGACGAGCGCATTGTCGGGTGCGTGGTGGTGGATGTTACCGTTGTACAGTATTTTGTGGCGCATAAGTGCTATTCTTGTAGTTTACAAGCCTCTTTTGGTATGCGCGCGGGCGATAGCACCTTCCAAAACTTCAAGCGCTTCTTTCAACTGACCTGTGGTGATGACAAATGGCGGCAACAATCGGATGCAATTGGAGAAAAGCCCTGCTCTGATGAGAATCAGCCCTTTAGATACCGCATCGCGGATGATTTCAAGTGTCAGGTCGGGGTCGGGCGTATTGTTGTCGCGCTCTTTCACAAATTCTACGATGCGCATACCACCAATTCCGCGCACATCGCCAACGAGGGAGTATTTACGCTTCCAGCTTTCGAGGGTCTTGCGCATGATTTCTCCGATTTGGTCGGCATGTTTCACAAAAGCCGGATCGGTAAGGATTTTGATGGTCTCGATGGCTGCGGCACATGCTACAGGGTTGCCTCCATACGTACCTCCAACTGCTCCTAAGTGCAGGGTATCCATGATTTCCGCGCGACCGGTCACGGCGCTGATGGGCATACCTGAAGCGATAGACTTCGCCATGGTGATGATGTCAGGTGCAACGCCGCTATGCTCAATGGCGAATAGTTTGCCGGTGCGCCCGAAGCCACTTTGTATTTCGTCGGCAATCATCACGATACCATGTTGGGTGCAAAGTGAGCGTATTTTTTGTAGGAATTCAGCTGGGATGGGCACAAAACCGGCTTCACCTTGCACCGGTTCGATGACGATGGCAGCAATAGCCGATGGATCCACTTGGGCTATTAATGCATGGTCAAGTTGATCTAAGCAGTGTTGGAGGTATTGTGCTTTGCTCATGCCTTTGAAAGGGCGAAACATATTGGGCGCGGGTAGTCTGAAAATATCAGATACCGTGGCACCATAACCTTTTTTGAAGAGACCGTACTTGCTGGTCATACTCATGGTAAGCAGGGTACGGCCGTGGTAGCCTCCTTCAAATACGATGATAGCTGGTCGTTTGGTATAATATTTAGCGATGTTTACGGCGTTTTCTACGGCTTCTGCGCCTGAGTTGGCGAGCAGCGTCTTCTTAGGGAAATCGCCGGGTGTTACTTTGTTGAGCATTTCGCAAAGTTCTACGGTTGGCTCGTTGGTGGTGACGAGTGTGCACGAGTGTATGACTTTGTCCAATTGCTTTTTGATGGCATTGACTACGGTGGTGGGGCGGTGTCCTGCGTTGAGTACACCAATGCCGCCTGCCATGTCTATGAGGGTATTGCCATCTACGTCATATACTAGTGCTCCTTTGGCGGAGGCTACTACTACTTCTGTGGATTTGGCTAAGCCTGTAGGCATGGCTGCTGCTCTTCGCGCTAGTATTTCTGCGCTTTTGGGTCCCGGTAGGGGAGTGTTGAGTTGAATATTTTTCATAATTATTGATTTTAAATTTTAATTGCCACTAATACACGATTTTTTACAACTGGGGTTCGCTTCGCTCAATTTTTGCCACGAATTGCACGAATTTTCACGAATCTGGAGGCACTTTGCGTGTGATTTCCCGCAGATATACGCAGAAATAGCTGCACGCAGAAATCCGCAGAACGGTACTGTTTTCATCGTTCATCGTTCATCGTTCATCACTCCTCGTTCCACTCATATCTCCACTTCTGAGTCTACGGTCAACAACACCCCACAATGCCCACATTGCGGGTCGTCGAGATAATCGTGGATGAGCCCCTTTATCTCGAATCCCATGCGTTGCTGCATAGATACGGTGGGGTCGTTTATTTCTCCGGATTTTAGTTTGTCGTAATACTCGTCTGTGGTGAGTTGGTCGCTCATAGCTGCGTAGCCGTTCATCATGCCGACGGTGATTTGACCTTTCAGCCCTAGGCGCTGACATAGTTTTTGACGTGCGCGGTAGAGTTCTCTAGCCAAGCCCATGCCTCGATAATCCGGGTCGATGCCTACGTCAAGACCGTAGAGCCAATCACTTTCGGGTTCGTGGGTGGTCATCCATAGGTTACCGGATATCTCTAGGAAAGTGTGTGGCTCCAATGACAAATGGTAGCGCATAGTAGTACTCATACCAATTACTTTATCGCCATCCAGAATCACAAACTGTCCTTCGGGAAATATGCGGATATGCTCCAAGTAGTGCGCTGCTCCCATCAACTCATCCGGTGAGAGGGTCGGAAATACTTTCTGTTGTAGTGCCTCCAATCCCAGAGCGTGTTTCGCTTCTGTATTTTGTATGATGAAGCCGTTTTTTAATACTTTTTTATACATTTTTAGCAAATTGAAAATTCATTTTTCGTGATTTATCCTAAAAATCCAACCAATAGATAACAAATCACCGCCAACCCTGCAGCTATCATGGCATAAGGTAATTGCGTAAGCGCATGATCTATGTTGTTGCATTCCGTGCCGGTGGCTGTAAGCATAGCAGCATCGGAATAGAAGCAGGCGTGAGCTCCTAGCGTACCCGCACCGATGACTGCGCCAAGTACCACCCACACATTGGCACCAAGTGCGGCAGCTACCGGCACTACCATCGGTATCGCTATGGCATAGATTCCCCACGATGAACCTGTAGCAAAGGCTATCAACCCTAGCGAGCTGAACACAATAACGGGCAAGTATTCTTTGGTAACGGTACCTTTCATGCTTTCTATAATGTATTGGGTCATACCCATCTCGTCGCCTAAGTTCTTCAATACGTATGAAACTACGAGGATCGCAAGCGCAAATAACATACTCTTGAAGCCTTCGAAGATACTTTCGAACAGCGCATCGTAGGGCATTATATTTAAGAACCAATAATAACCAATGGTAAAGGTGACGGCCGCAATGACCCCTTTCAATGCATCTATATCGAAAAATATGGTAGCGCCGATGAGTACGACTAAGGGCAGGAAAAAATAGATGGGCTTGGATTTTTCTACATCGACTTGTATTTCGTTGGTCTGGCTGAAGGCCTCAGAGCCGGGCGGTGAAAGTAATCCGGTCTCATCTACGCGCTGTTGGGCGCGCTTCATGCCACCAAAAATGGGGACCAGGTTGAATATAAACGCTATGACCATCAGGATGGCAAACCATGCATAGAAATTGTACGGAATGGTCTGCACAAATCCCATAAAACCTTGCCCTTTCTCCACAGCGCCGGAATCTTCGATGAGCTTGCCGATATAGATAGACCATGTGGATATGGGCACTAACACGCAAATAGGCGCGGAAGTGGAGCCGACAATATAAGCCAGCGTCTCGCGCGGTACGTTGAAGTGGTCGGTGATTTTGCGCATAGTGGTGCCGGTAACTAAGGCATTGAGGTAGTCGTCTATAAAGATGATTACACCCATAGCCCAGGTCATGAGCAAGGAACTGCGCCTTGTCTTGACATACTTCAGTACATACCGACCAAAAGCAAAGGCACCACCTGATTGTACCATCAAATGGATAAGCGCACCATACAATCCACACACCAAGATTACCCATACGAGGGTCTCGTCCTGCATGGTTTTTATCAATGACTTGATGATGTTATCGGGGAATGCGCGCCAGTCAATCATCAAATAACCTACTATACAACCCAATAGCAATGGCTCCATAGAACGTCTGGTCCAGATGGCCATGATGACGACCACAAGAGGAGGGACTAGAGACCAGATTCCAAAATTTTCCATGTTTCTTAATTGATGTTCTTAGTTGCATGAGATCCGAACGCGGATGAAACGGGTTAGACGGATTTGCCACGGATTTTTTTTTTGGCGCTTCGCTTGAAAAAAACGGATTTTGTACGGATTTTCTTTTTTCTTCGCTTCGCTCAGAAAAAAACGGATTTTGTACGGATTTTTTTTTTTTTGGCGCTTCGCTTGAAAAAAAGCGGATTTTGCACGGATTTTTTTTTCGGCGCTTTGCTTGAGAAAAGCGGATTATCGTCAATTTGATATTGTTACACCATCCCACGATTTTAATCGTGGGTGGGCAGTGTTAGACTCAAAAACATGAATTTATTCATGTTGTAATCGCCCAAAGAGGTTAAAAAATTGAAAATTGCTAGCAATTTTCAATTTTTTAACCTCTTTGGGCGGCAAGCCTCGAATAAATTCGAGGGCTGGAGATAGAATCCCCACCCACGATTAAAATCGTGGGGTGGGTAAAATCCCTTGTTCATAATATCACTGATTTTAGGGTAAAACCCCTTAATTCAATGACATTTTGCGTGAGGGATAGTAGTGGAAATAGCCATAAAAAAGTGCCAAGATGTGCTGTAAAAACTACCCACAAAACCCAAAGGCACTTTTTTATGGCTATTGCAACGGATAGCCCGACCCAAAACAGCCCTTCCCAAATGACTAAGCTATGCAATAACTTTTTGGGCTGTTTTTGGGGCACGCCATATTAATTGACAATTGACAATGGATAATTGACAATGATTTTAAGTCGTTCATTTTCAGGGTCTTGTGAAAAAAAATATTTCTACCCAAGAGGTCAATGTCATTGACTTAAGGTTTTTCGGAACGAAAAACCGCTGTGTTCTGTCATGCTGAAAGCATCTGAACTACTCATTTCCATAGGAAATGCAACAATTGTTTCAGATGCTTTCAGCATGACACGCTCATGGTTTTCGTTAAGTCAATGACATTACTGAACTTTCTAATAATAATTTTTTTCATGCTGTCAATTGTCAATTAACGCCAATGCTAACAAGTTTTTTCTCCATATACTCAAAAATGCCATCATGACCCAATTCGCTACCCTGACCGCTTTGTTTCCAGCCACCGAAAGGCACCTCTGTGCCATGCGGCGTCCACTCATTGATGCCCACAATCCCAAACTCCAAGGCTTCGCTAGCGAGGAGCGCTGTATTGAGATCCTTCGTCCAAATGTACGACGCCAGGCCAAATTCCGTAGCATTGGCAAGGGTGATAGCTTCCTCGAAATTGCGGAAAGGCGTAACCGGCAACAAAGGACCGAATGCCTCCTTAGTGAACACCGGCGAAGTCACTTCCACCTCCTTCAAGAGTGTAGGGCTATAGAAATAACCTTTCGGATACGGAATATTGCCGCCTGCAAGCACCTTAGCGCCACCGCTTACGCTGGTCTCCACCAGTGCCGCTACGTGCTCTTGTTGCTTACGATTGATGAGCGGACCCACCTGCGTGCCTGTATCAAGACCGTTGCCCGCCTTGTATTGAGCCACCAAACCAGCAGCAGCCTCGCAAAACGCATGGTAAATATCCTGATGCACCAAAAAACGCTGTGGCGATACGCACACCTGTCCGCAATTGCGGAATTTGGCACCCACCGCCGATGCCGCTATTTGCTCCACATTCATATCGGGAAATATCAACACCGGCGCATTGCCACCTAGCTCGAGCGAAAGCTTGGTATTCACCTTCGATGCCTTATCCATGAGTATTTTTCCGACCCGCGTGCTGCCTACAAAATGCACTTTGCGCACCGCCTCGGCATCCATCAGCGCATCGCCGACGGACGGAGCTTCAGCACTCACTAGATTGACCACGCCGGGCGGAAATCCCTCACTATCAAATATTTCCGTCAGGAGCATAGCCGTCAAAGGCGTGTATTCGGAAGGCTTAGCCACGATGGTACAACCCGCCGCCAACGATGCTCCCCAAGCACGGGCGAGGTTCCACACCGGGAAGTTCCACGCTGTGATGATGCCCACCACGCCCACCGGCTGCCAGATGACATAGCTCCGCTTGTTGTTGCGACTGGTAGGAATCACCGTGCCATAAGTGCGCTTGGCTTCTTCGGCGAACCACTCGAAAAGGTCGGCAGCCACCATCCACTCGCCTTTGGCTTCCATCAATGGTTTGCCGCTTTCTTGCGTAGTGATACGCGCGAAATCAGAAGCATTTTGGCGGATGCGCGCTGCCACATTTTTGAGCATACTTGCCCGTTGGAATGCGTTGGTCTTGCTCCATGCCGGAAAGGCTTGGTGCGCTGCTTCGATAGCCATGCGCGCATCGTCGTCATTGCCATAGGGCACTGTGGCGACCACCTCTTCGGTAGCGGGATTGAGTACCTCCCAGGTGTTGTGGTTCAAGGCATCGCACCAGACTCCGTTTATGTATTGCTTGTATGCCATGTTTTTATATTTGTATAGCTTTTATTTTTAATCTTTAATGCTGCTTGTTGGCACTTTGCGTGTATTTTTTTTGCCACATAAGCGCACTTAAGCACACTTAAGCTAGCTGCATTGGGTGTCGACTTTTTTACCACATAAGCGCACTTAAGCACACCTTAGATGCATGTTGACTCTTTTAACTCTTTGTGGATTTTTACCATATTAGCACACTTAAGCTGGAGGCACTTTGCGTGTCGTTTCCCGCAGATTTTGCAGATTTAGCTGCACGCAGATTATGCAGATTTTTTGATTCGTTGCTACTTGAAAGTTTGCGAAGCAAACAAAAAAAATCCGTTCTAATCCATTTTGCCGTTTGCGAAGCAAACAAAAAGAAAAAATCCGAATAAAATCCGTTTTTTTCTAAGCGAAGCGAAGAAAAAAGAATCCGTGGCAAATCCGCCTAACCCGTTTCATCCGCGTTCGGATCTCAACCCAGCTCCAGCAAAGTCTCCTCCAAAATATCCATTCCGCGCTCCAAAAGTTCATCCTCAATCACCAGCGGACTCAGCACCCGGATACAATTGCCAAAAGTGCCGGCGCTGATGATGATGAGCCCTTTTTTCTCGCAGGCTGCCACCAGTTTAGTGGCGAGTTCGGCATCGGGTTGCCACGGGTCATTATTTTTCACCAATTCAAAAGCGAGCATAGCGCCCAGCCCCCGCACATTGCCGATGGCAGGGCATTTGGCTTGCATAGCCTCCATACGGCGGCGCACAATCTTGCCCACCCTACGACCATGCGCATTGATGTCTATCGCCTCCATATATTGTATATTGGCGAGAGCAGCCGCGCAACACACCGGATTGCCGCCATAAGTACCGCCTATAGTGCCCGGCAGCGCCGCATCCATGATATGTGCTTTGCCCATCACAGCCCCTATCGGCATACCGCCGCCCATACTTTTTGCCCAAGTGGATAAGTCCGGCACGATGCCATAATGCGCAAAAGCCGACCACTCGCCCGTGCGACCAAAGCCCGACTGCACCTCATCGAAAATCAGCAAAATACCGTGCTCATTGCAAGTATCGCGAAGCGCCTTCAGGTAAGCCGGCGGCATCACCGTAAAACCGCCCTCGCCCTGCACTAACTCCACAATTACCGCTGCGATATGTTCAGCCCCTGCCTGATAGTAGAAAAAATCCTTCAGACGCCTCACCTGTTGCTCTATATAAGCCTCATCGCTCAGTCCCGCGCCATAGCGGTATGGATACGGAAACTCCAGCCTATACACCTCCGGTGCGAAAGGTCCACACGAAGTCTTATTTTTCGTCTTTGCCGTTAGCGTCATCGACATCATTGTTCTGCCATGAAATGCGCCAGTAAAACAAAGAATACCCTGTCTTCCTGTAGCCATACGCGCTATTTTAATCGCATTTTCTACCGCTTCGGCACCGCTATTGGTCAGCATCACCTTTGTAGCCTCGCCATGCGGGAGCAACTCCACCAGCTTTTCAGCCAGATCCAAGTACGATTCCGTCAGCGAAACATTGAAACTCGAGTGGATCAGCCGAGCCGCCTGCTCCTGAATAGCGCGCACCACCGGCTCCGGACAATGCCCTGCATTCATCACCCCGATGCCCCCTGCGAAGTCAATCATTTCTCTTCCATCGGCATTCCATATCGTGGCACCTTTTGCGCGCACAGCCGTAGAGGGGTTAAAAATACCCAAGGCATTAGGGACTAGTTGTTTGCGGCGGTCATACAGTTCTTTTGATTTTGAAATGGTATTTTCCATAAAGTATTTTACAAAGAAATAAATGCTTTGAAAAGAGGCATAAATGTAAGCGTAAACATGGAGTTTTTGCAAAGGTTGGTCTTAGTTTTTTTTAAGAAAAGATAATTTTATTCATTTACCCCTGATAATTGTTCATTGTTTATTCTTCAATCCAAGGAAGGTCTAATATTTCAAATCTCATTATTCATATCTCATCGTTCATAACTCATAATTATTATGGCAGCCGCCTCAAAAAAACTGCCATTATATATTATCGGAAACGCTTAGAGCGTAGAATCGGCAGTTTTTTGAGTCGCCGGGCTATCCGCTGCAATAGCCCTTGTGTGCCTTTTTGTCCCTGTGTTTGGGCTATTCGGGTATAGAGGTTGCTGTTCAGCGGCTTGGTTTTTATTGGTAATTTTAGAAAAAAGGCACACAAAGGCTATTTTCGCTACTATCCCTGCTGCTGCGACATGCTACTATTTACCCAAAAATTTATTTATGGTGTTATGCGAATAAAATATGATGTATATTTGCGTTAAAAAACTTATTTCACAGAGTGCTTAGTACACCGATAGAAAAAAGTAATAGAACGTCTGGGCTGGGTCAAAATGCGGTGTGTCGTCAAACTGGAGTAACAAGCGAAAGCGTACGTAGTTGGATATTACTGGCATCGGAGCAGGTAAGTGCTTTTAGCGAGTATATGCAACAGGATATGCATTTGGAACGGGTATAGATAGATGAATTTTGGTCATTCATTAGGAAAAAAAAAGAGGTTCTTTGACAATTTTTGGGATTCGCTAATTATAAGCAAAACACCTAGCTACAAAGTGTTCAAAATTTGTCATGTTGTAGGTGAATCTTTTGATTGTTCTAAGCAAGTTGTTATTTCCTTCCGTTGCAGCATTTGACACAGGTTGTTTGAAGTAATTTAGAATTGGATTAAGGTTTCTTTTTAAGAAATCTGTAAATTCATTTAGGTGTTTTTGATTTACAAGTTCTGCATAATTGATCCATTCCGTTACCTGTTTACATCCAAATTCATAATCAAATGAGCAGTCAAAAATGCCTGTAAAAGTTTTTGCTAATTCGTATAGTTCTTGTAATTGAGGTGACAAAGTAAAAGCGGTTTCCAGTTTTTGTTTGTCATCTGCTGTGATTTTGTGACTTTTCTTGAAGAGTAACCATTTAATATTTTTGTATGCCTCCTCTTTGGGAAATTCTTTTCTAAGTTCTTTTCTAATTTTATCCAACACCTTATTAAGGTAAGTTGTCCAATGAAACCTATCGCCCACCAAAGTAGCATTTGGAAAATAGTTATTGGCAATATCAATGAATGGTCCCCAAAAGTCACAACATATTACCTTGACTTTTTTAGTAAATAATTGACCGTCTTCTAAGGCAATACCCTTGAAATGCGCAATAAGATCGTCCTTTTTTCGACTTCTAAGTATATCAATTGTCCGACCTGTATCTAAATCAGTTAGCACACATAAATAGTCCTTTTTGCCTTTGCGAAAAGAAATTTCATCAATCCCTAGCTTCTCAACCCCTTCATAACGCCCAGTAGCATTGATGGAAGCATGGTCATAAAAAATACGTTCAACTGTTTTCGTATTCATATTTGTCAATGAGCCTACTTCCGATAATGGCTGCTTGGCACTTAATTCAAATACCCATTTCGCCTGACGCTTTGTATAGCTCTTGTTCGGCTCAACAAATTCCAATGTCTCATTAAAATGTCGACCGCAGGAGCACTCAAATTGGCGAACCTTAATTTCTAAATAAACCTCTCTGCCTGAGATATTTAAATCTCTTACCCTATGATGGCTATATTGATGAACAATTTTTGTCTCATTTTGACACACAGGGCAAACTCCAATAATAGACGTAGTCTCGCAATAAAAACGAATTGTTTTATCTTCAATCTCAACATTATTGATGATAAGGTTGGGTATATTTAATAATATTTGATACATACTTGTTTCCATAGTGCATAGATACCACAAAAATCGTAAAGAACTAAATTAATGAATCCCAAAAATTGTCAAAGAACCGATTATTTTTTCTTCATACTAAACTTAAGCGTGACACTTTGCTCAAAAAAACAATGTGCTCTATGTGCCTATGTGTTTAATTTCGCCACAAATTGCACAAATTTCATCACTCATCGTTCATCACTCAATGAATGGCGTGCCCGCTCACAGCCCTTTAGGTATGGAGGGTAGCTTAGTGTTTACGGCGGGGCTTTGAGCGGTCGGGCTATCCGCTGCTGCCAATAAAAAAACGCCTTTTAGGCTTGTAGCGGGCCTTTTGTAGTCGTTCATGGCGTTTTTTTATCGGCATCCGCTACTATCCCTCACGCGCGAGCAGCAGGGATAGTAGCGGAAATAGCTATTAAAGTCGCCATGAACGGATGCAAAATCACACCGAACAACCAAGAGGCGATTTTAATAGCTATTGCAGCGGATAGCCCGGCGACCAAACCGCCTACTACTCGCACTAAGCTCCGCTATAAAGTAAAAGGCGGTTTTGGGCGGCTGCCAAAATAATTGACAATGGAAAATTGATAATTGACAATTTTGGGGTGGTGGCAAACTTGATTTCTGCGGGAAATTCACAAAGAGTTAAAAGAGTTCTGCGCATTTCAGCGTGCAGCTGTTTCTGCGTATTTCTGCGGGAAATTCACAAAGAGTTAAAGGAGTTAAAAGAGTTCTGCGTATTTCAGCGTGCAGCTATTTCTGCGTATTTCTGCGGGAAACCACACGCATTTCAAGAAAAATCATTTCTATGAAAAATATTTATAAAAGCACTTTGAAATACAAAGTAATTTGCATTATCTTTGCCTTGCCTTACGTTGAAAAGGAAAAGCGGCATTCGAAAACCTTGAAACGTTAAGCTATAAGTAACTTTATTACTACTATTCACTAAAAAAACTACTTTTATGGCACACGAATCAGTTCAATTGGATGCAAACCTAGAGCAACAAGCTGCAAAGCATTGGAAACAGCCATTTCAGGACATGGTATGGGTATCCGGCATAATTATTTTGGGTATTTCACTATTGTTGTACAATTTTACACCGGAGGCATTTCGGCAAGCGAACAATGGCATGGCGGAATTTTTTGGATTGAATTATGTTTTTGTCTTTGCTTACATGGTCATTTTGATCACCAACTCGCATCTGCGGTGGTTCGGTGCGCCGCGCAATAAGCGATTCGATACTTTTTTTGTGTACATGAGTATCTGGTTGGTGAGTTGCTTCGCTTTGAATAGAAATATGACCGTTTTTCAGCCTTCAGCACCTTGGCTGGCGGTGCATCTGGTGTTATCTTGCAGTGTGGCTATTGGCTATGCTTGGCGCGATATCATGGCACCATGGGTAAGAAATGTCTGGTTGGCGGCGATGGCATGGTCGGGTGTGCTTTTTCTATATTTTGCGATATATTTATCCAACCTCTATCCAATAAGCATCCCTGCGCTCCTGTTTTTCGGTTTGTCGTTTCATAGTTTTGTGCCTTTGATATTTTGTATAGCGATAGCGCGTGTGCTTTATTTGGAGTTGAAAAAAGACAAGGAAGTAGCCACCGCCGGCTGCAAATGGGCGGTTTTGGTTGGGGCGATAGCGCCAATTATGTTGGTGGGCGCGTTTTTGGTGGCTTGGCAGCAGCGTACGAGTCGTCTGGAAGCGACTTACCTAGAGAAACAGTTGGAGTCGGGCACTCAGGTGCTGCCGCATTGGGTGGCGATGGCGCAAATGCTGCCCAAGGATTGGGTGACGGAACGTGTGCTCAAATCAGACGCCTATTATCAGGTGAAAGACGAGTTTTTTAGTTTTACACCGGACATGAACAATGGCGTGACACGTGTGCACGACCCTTTGGTGATGCTTGCGAGCACATTTATGCCCACCCGTGGAGTGAGTTGGGCAAACCGCGAAAAAATGCTACGCTGCTTGTATGATGGTCGCCACGAATTGCAAGAAAAGTTATGGACCGGGCGCGATTTGCATACGCAATCCATGCATACCACCGTGTTTTTAGATGCGCCGCAAAGGGTATCCTATTCAGAAAAAATATTGACCATCCGCAATGAAGACAGGAGCAGATTCAGGAGTCAACAAGAGGCACTTTATACTTTTTACTTGCCGGAGGGTGGGGTAGTGACGTCGCTTTCGTTGTGGATAAACGGCTTGGAGGAAACTGCAATTTTGGCGGGCAAAAGTCGGGCGGATTCAGCTTATACGACCATCGTGGGGCGTGAGCGCCGCGACCCGAGCATAGTGCATTGGCAGGAAGGCAATTGCGTGACGGTGCGCGTATTCCCGTGCACGAGTGAGGAAGACAGAATGTTTAAAATAGGAGTGACTGCCCCGCTAAAAGACGATGCCCAGTCGCTGATTTACCAAAATATTTCTCTGCAAGGTCCTCCTGTGCGCTGTATGGAAAATATAAAGGTCATTACTGCTAAGCATACCGATTTTGAAGACAATTTGACGCAATATGTGATGGACAGCGAGGGCAATTATAAGGCTACCAAGAAGTATTTCCAAAATTGGACATTCAACCTTAAAAAGACGGCATTTGAACCAAACACCTTCGCTTTTGGTGGGAAAACCTATCGTTCAGCTGCTTTGGAAACACGCTTGGAGCATTTTGAACCGGAGGCAATTTACTTGGATTTGAACAGCGCGTGGACGTACAATCAAGTGGAAGAGATACTTGCTGCTGCCAAAAGTACGCCCGTTCGATACGCCGTAAATTCCTCTAAATTTGTTGAGATAACCGCCCCCAAAGCCAAAATGATACTGGAAAGTGCGCAAAAAAATAAGTTTTCGCTGTTTCCTTTCCATGCATTAGCTCAGCCCGATAAAGCGTTGGTGATTAGTAAATATGCCGGAAGTACACCAACGGTGAAAGAGTTGAGCGAGTCGCCTTTTGGCAAGGAAATGAACGAAAAATTATCCGTCTCCGCTCCGGTGAAAGTTTGGATTTTGGGCACTGAAAAAGATATTTATCTGCGCACTTTGAGTGAGTTGCGTTGCTTGCAGACTTATAACTCCACATTAGCTGAAGTGACCACAAGGGTCGCCGAACAAAAATATCCTGCGCTACAAGAAAGCGATACGCAAGTAGTCATACCCGGAGCAAATATCATGGTGACCGAAGAAACTACAGCGGGAGGTGCCGCACTGCCCAAGTCTAACGACAATTTCTTGCGCTTGTACGCCTACAATCAAATTATGCGGAGCATAAGTGGCAATTACCTCACCAAGCAATATGAACCCGAGCCTTTGGTGGAGAAGGCTGCTGAAGCCAATGTGGTGTCGCCGGTTTCGAGCTTGATCGTGTTGGAGTCGCAAGCAGATTACGACCGTTTTGGCATCAAAAGAAACCCGGATGCCCTTGGAAACGCTTCCATGCAAAGTTCGGGAGCGGTGCCGGAGCCGCATGAGTGGGCACTTATACTCACGATGCTGTTGGCTTTGTTCTTTGCACATCGCAAAATCCGCGCGTAATGATTCATTTGTTAAAGTTAAAACCTAGAGACTTAGCATCCGCGCCTAGATGGTTGCCTTGGGTGATACTGATGCCCTTGATAGCTATTGTTGCTTATTGGGTATTCGAGGGCTATCTGGTGCCGGATGCAAGTTTTTATTGCGGGTTGATGTTGTTGCCTTTGGTTACGCTGCCAAGAGCGACACAGCGACTCAGCGCCTTGCTTTGGATTGCTTTGGCATTGGCGGTAAGTGTGGCAGGCTATTTTTTGCCGGCTAGGACCTTGCATTTTTTCGCGGTTTGCTTTGTTTTCTACGCTTTTTGGGTGCAATGGAAGGGCGCGATAGCTCCATATCCCATATTTGTCATCGTGCTGATGTCGGCTTTGGTGCAAAATTGGGTGAGTGTATTCAGCTTTCCTATCCGGTTGCAACTAAGCGAGTGGGCAGCCAAAGTCCTACAACTTGTTGGTCAGGATGCTTCCTCTGCCGGCAATATGATCATCTTGTATCAGCAATCTTATAGCGTGGATGCGGCGTGTATGGGGCTGTATATGGTGCAGATCTCGCTGTTATTTGCCGTGGCACTCACTGCGCTATACGAGCGACACACGCGCACGAAAATCTTCTCTGGCTATTTACTTTTTATAATCTTGCCAAGTGTGGTGGCACTAAATATCGGCTACAATTTGCTTCGTATTTTACTGTTGGTCATCATGAATTGGATGCCCGGCAACCCCATGCACGATGCCGCCGGTTTGGTCGGCTTGGCGATTTATGTTTTGCTACCCACGTATTTTTTGGTGCGGTGGTTGTATAGGCGCAAAGGTGTGCCACTGCCGGAAGTTGCGCAACAAAACTCCGATAACGCCCTAATAATCAGTCCTTTACAGTGGTTGCTTCATGGCTTGTTGCTGCTGAGTGTGGCGCATATTTTGTGGTTTGGTACAACTAGAACTTTGCAACCTGCTTCGTCAGCATTTAAGGAGCTGCACCTCGATTTGCCCGACGAAGCCAACTACCAAAAGCAATACCTGGAGCATGGTGTAGTGAAATATTCCAATGACAAAATCCTGATCTATGTAAAGCCTATTCGCGGGTTTTTCAGTTCGGAGCACACGCCGCTGATATGCTGGAAGGGTAGTGGCTATGATTTTGGCACTACTTCAGAGGCTACACTACCCAATGGCAATAAGATATTCAAGGCGCTGCTCAACCACAAAGATGGCAGCACGCTACACACCGCATGGTGGTACAGCAATGGTCAGGTAAGCACCAATTCGCAATGGACATGGCGATGGCTGGATATGAGTGGTGCGCCCGGGTTTCATTTGGTGAATGTGACGGCTGTGACGGAGGAGGAGTTATTGGGGTGGATTAATGACTAAGTAGTTGTTAACTTCTTATTACCAGGAGTTTTTCGAGCAGAACTCTGGACTTTTTCCAAAGCCTGAATATTACGCTTTTCTTTCATTTCTTTGATGAAAGCGCTGATAGCGAGTTGCTCCTCTGTTGTAAGTGGGTTTTGTTGGTCACCTATGAAGTCCACCTCGAAATCTCTTATTTTTCTGCTCATTTTGGAAAATATTTGTGAATTAATTTTAATGCGGCGGCAGTATCTAAAATCATAATTCTTCCACCAGCATGCATTGCGCCCAAGCTGTCTATGTAATATTGGACGAGTTGAGTTTTTGAGAAAAAAGATACATTTCCTTCGTGTCCACGCTGAAACGAAAGTTTGCAAGCAAAGGCTACAAGATTACCAGGAACTCCTGCATACATTTTAGACTTGCCTTTATTGAAGGATGCATTTTCAAGCAAATGCATATAAACATGGTCAGATTTGACTTCAAGACTTATTAATCCTTGAGTAATCCGAGAGTTATTGACTATTGTTAGCTTATAAACTTCTCTTTCGGGTTGTTTATATTCATATTTCCAATCAAATTGCCATCCAGTTTTCTTTGTGAAATTCTTTAAATCTGCCGTAGAAACGATTGATACTTCTGTAGCAAAACTGTCTCCTGTTACTACGTTTTCGATGGAATTAGTCAATTTATCCACCTCGAAATCCAGTCCAAAAATTTCCCTTTCTTTCACTTTGCAAATTTACAATTAATATGAATATTAAACAATAGGAGTTTAGTTAAAATACATGTTTTGGTACACTCTTATGAAAAAACAACATGCTGTCGACATGCAACTTAGGTGCTCTTAAGTGCGCTTATGTGGTAAAAAAACAACACGCAAAGCGCCACACGCAGTATCATAAAAAAATCATACATAAATCATAAAAAACATACAAATCATTATCCCTGTGAACACGCAAAGTGGCACACGCAGTATCAAAAAAAATCATATATAAATCATAAAAAACATAAAAATCATTATCCCTGCGAACACGCAAAGTGCCATCCAGATTCGTGAAAATTCGTGCAGTTCGCGGCAAACCTACCCCAAGATCAACCCCACAATCGTAGCCGAAAGATATGAAGCCAGCGTGCCCGCTATCAAAGCCTTGAAACCAATTTTCGCCAAATCGCCACGACGCGAAGGCTCAAGCGCACTGATACCACCGATTTGTATCGCTACCGAACTGAAGTTAGCGAAACCACACAGTGCAAAGCTCACAATAGCGAATGTCTTAGCTGATAACGGGGTAACAGAGCGTTGTATAGCCGTCAAATCAAGATAAGCTACAAACTCATTCACCACCAATTTGGTACCCATCAATGCACCGGCTTGATTCATTTCGGCGGCAGGAACGCCCATTGTCCAAGCGATACCCGAAAAAATAAAGCCTAGAATATATTTCATGCTCAATTGTGGCTGACCTATTAAGTATCCAAATTTACCCAAACCATAATCCATAAATGCAATCAAAGCGATAAAACCAATCAACATCGCAATCACATTGAAGCCTATTTTCAAGCCCTCCGAACAACCCGCCGATATGGCATCCAAAAGATTGACATGCTCTTTTTTTACCTCCAACTTCACCGTACCGATGGTTTCACTCACGCCCGTCTCCGGGTACATAATTTTTGCGATAGCCAACGCACCCGGCGCCGCCATGATGCTTGCCGCAATCAGGTACTCCGCCGGCACCCCAAAAGCAATATACGTCGCCATTACCCCGCCGGCTATACACGCAAAACTACCCGCCATCGAAGCCATCAATTCGGAGTTGGTCATGCCTTTCAGATAAGGTTTTATCATAATCTGTGCTTCCACCTGACCCACAAATGCGCTCGCTGCATTAGACAGTGCTTCTGCGCCGCTCACACCCATCAGGCGCGACATACCCCACGCCAAGCCTTGCACTATTTTCTGCATAATTCCCAAGTGGTACAGGATATTCACCAGCACCGCCACAAAAATAATTGTAGGAATTATCTTAAAAAAGAAGATAAAACCGCCAAAAAAAGCCGGATTTCCCAAACCATCGTGCGCCCACGGCTGCGGACCGACTATCACTTGCATGGTGCTGTCTTTCGTCATTTCCATAGACCTTTCCGTGGACTTAATCACGTTACCAAACGCCTTATCATCCGCAAAAATACCAAAAACAAAGCGTGCGCCGTCGTTAGAAAACTCCAGTACCTTCGTCACAGCCTTGCCCAGCCACCCAAAAATAGCCTTACCTATCGGCGAAAGCAAAATGAACAATGCCAAGGTAACCTGCAAAAGCAAACCCACCCCGACCGTACGGAGGTTGATGGCTTTTCGATTGTTAGACAGCAAAAAAGCGATACCAAGTATCAGTGCAAAGCCTATAAGTCCTGTAAATCTTTCCATAATGATTGTTGATGTTGTAGTTGAAATACAATTGATGAAAATATTGGAATCGTAAAGGTATCAACAAAAAATCAAGTCACAGAAATTTATTGCGGAAAATATAAAAAAATTGGGCAGCCGCCTTTAAAAACTGCCATTTTGCTGATGTATTTCATGCCTGGGGCTATGAATCGGCAGTTTTTAAAGTCGCCGGGCTATCCGCTACAATAGCCCTTTGTGTGCCTTTTTGTCCTCGCGTTTGGGTTCTTCGGGTAAATACATGGCACCGCATCGTCTTGTTTTCGTAGGTAATTGTAGGAAAAGGCACACAAAGGGCTATTTCCGCTACTATCCCTGCTGCTTTGCGATGTACGATTATTTGATTTACGATTTACGATTGGTTACGTTCTCGCCCCAATCGTAAATCATAAAATCGTAAATCGAAAGTTTAGGAAAACAAATCATCCATCACCACCTCATTTTGCATCAACATTTGAGCGTATTGGTTTTTCTGTACACCATAAGTGGTAATCATTGTCAGAAAAACAGATTTTTTAGTTTTAGTCACCGTTTTGAAAGTTGCAATCTTGGAGCGCAATTTTTCAGCATAATCCTTGTCGATGGAATACGTGTCCAAAGAAAACTTACACTCACAAATATTGATAACATGGTCGCGCCTATCGATCAACAGATCTATTTGGGCAGATTTATCCTCTGTAACGCCTCGCCAAGCGGCGTTTATGGAGAGAATACCGCTTATACCAAGTGCTTTTTTTATCTGCCACACATGGTCAAGGCATATCTGTTCGAAAGCGAAACCTTGCCAAGCTCGTTGCGCCGGATTGTCAATCATATTTATCCAAGCCTCTCTTCCTTTGTAGTGCCCACCTTGTATAAATTTGAAATAAAATGCAGTATAATAGTCTGATAATCTGTACAATATGTTTTTTTGTTTGTTGTCCAGCGAACTGTAGGAAGTAATAAATCCGCTTTCCTCCAAATCCGTCAAGATACGCGTAAGCGTACCACCGGAGGCAATCTCAGTCAGTTTTACCAGCTCGCTACGCAACAGCCCTTGTGTTTTGGAAGCGAGTGCCTCCACAATTTTTTCATATTTTTCGTAGTTGCGAAACAGCGACCTATACAAGTTGGGAAACTCATTTTTTAACAAGCCTGAATCATCAAAAAATAGCTCTTGTATATTTTGAGGAACACTCAAATGAGGCTGCACCGCATCTAAATAATAAGGAATGCCACCCAAAGCCATGTATAACTGCAAGACCTGATAGCGGTCGAATACGCCATTTTTGGACACCAACATGGCTTCCGTTTCTTGCAAATTGAAGGGTTCTATTTTCATTTTTTGCGTGATTCTGTTGTGCAAGCCACCAGTGTTGTTTATCAGCTCATTTATCATCCAAGAGGCAGCCGACCCGCACACGATGAGCAGGATATCCTTTCGATTGGTAGCCCAGCTATTCCAGAAATGCTCTAAACCCATCATAAAATCCGAGGAAGGCGTGTCAAACCATGAAAGTTCGTCAAAGAAAATGACCTTTCTCTCTTCCTTTTCTATCGTTTCCAAGTAGTTTTCCAACCTCTGAAAGGCAATTAACCAGTTGGCAGATGGGGTGTCATATCCTACGCTCGATTTTTTATACAGTGCAGTATCGAAGTTGAATAGTTGTTGCTCTGTATTGGCATTGGCAAAGCCCGAAATCTGGAAATCAAACTTATAATCGAAATACTCCTTTATCAAAAACGTCTTTCCCACACGCCTTCTTCCATAGACCGTGAGAAATTCAGATTTCTTACTCTGCACTATGGTATCCAGTTTTTTTATTTCTTTTTGTCTGCCTATTATCGCGGAAGGTTGCATAATTCAATAATTTTCAGCAAAATTACATACTTTTATAGCAAAATGAAAATCTTCCAGCCAAAACCGCATAAAAAATAGAAGTTCTGGCTGGAAAAATGAAAATCTCCAGCCAAAAACGCATAAAAAATAGCAGTTCTGGCTGGCAAAATGAAAATCTCCAGCCAAAACTGTAGGAAAAACTATGGTTCTGGCTGGAGAAAATGAAAAACGCATGAATCCATGAGGTTTTAGCCTCTTGTTTATTGTTTTTTACGAAGCATGGAGTTGAAAACCATTGTCCCCGAAAATCCTTAACAAAAATCTTAAGAAAATCATAAATATCATAAAAATCAGTGTTCCATCCAGCCTAGCATAACCTTTTTCCATTTTTTCGGTTATAATACAAATCGATTCACAACGCACATTCTTCAATGAAAATTCACCTACGCCGACTCAACCAAGCCGTACACTTCGAGTGTACCAATGACGAAGGCTTAAGCATACACACCGACGGTTCGCCCGAAATAGGCGGCGAAGGCAAAGGGCCACGACCCATGCAGCTCCTGCTCATGAGTCATGCAGCTTGCAGCAGCATTGATGTGGTCACGCTGCTCAAGAAAATGCGCCAACCCCTAGAAGATATCCAAGTGGATGTGGATGGCGAACGAGACACCACCCAGACTCCGGCGGTATTCCATAAAATACACTTGCATTACATCCTAAAAGGCGACCTCGATCCGCGTAGTGTAGAAAAATGCATCCGGCTTTCGGTGGAAAAATACTGCTCCGTTGGCGTTATGCTAGCCAAAACCGCCGAGGTCACCTGGACCTACGCCATCGTAAACGATTAATACCTGCTTATGAAATTCGAAACACGCGCCATACGACTTCAAACCGAGCGTTCGCAGCACCGAGAGCACAGCACACCCATTTTTCCGACTTCGAGCTTCGTTTTCGAAGACGCAGAGCAGATGCGCGCACTCTTCGCCGACGAACAAGAAGGCAATATTTACAGCCGTTTCACCAATCCTTCGGTGCGCGAGTTTGAAGAAAAAATGGCTTCGCTCGAAGGCACCGACGATGCTTTTGCTACCGCTACCGGCATGGCGGCGGTCTTTGCTTCCTTTATGGCTTTGCTGAAGGCGGGCGACCATTTGTTGGCGTCGCGCACTATTTTTGGGTCATCACATACGGTTATCGGGCAGTTTTTGCCTAAGTATGGCATCGAAACCGACTTTATAGATGCCCGTGACCCTGATTCATGGCAATCCCTCGTGCGCCCCAGTACGCGCATGTTGTTCCTGGAGACTCCCACCAATCCCGGTTTGGATGTCGTGGACTTGAGCGAAGCGCATGCTTTTGCGGAGCGCAACGGACTCATCCTCAATGTGGACAACTGCTTTGCTACGCCGTATTTGCAACAGCCCGCAAAGTTTGGTACACAAATCATCACGCATTCCGCCACCAAATTCATTGATGGTCAAGGTCGTGTGATGGGCGGTGTGGTTTGCGGCACCAAGGAGCTTATCGCCGAGGTGCGCAAGTTTTGTCGCTCCACAGGTCCGTCGCTATCGCCCTTCAATGCATGGGTGCTCTCTAAAAGCCTCGAAACCCTAGCCATTCGCATGGATCGCCACTGCCTCAATGCGGAGAAATTGGCTGCTCAACTGGAGAAAAATGCCCAAATACAGCAAGTTATCTACCCGTTTTTGCCTTCGCACCCCAACTTTCAGGTGGCGAAAAAGCAGATGAAAAAGGGCGGCGGATTGGTTGCTTTCGAGATAAAGGGTGGGGTAGAGGCAGGTCGGAAGTTTCTAGATAGTTTGCAAATGCTCTCGCTTTCCGCCAATCTTGGTGACACGCGCAGCATCGCCACGCATCCGGCTTCGACTACGCACGCCAAACTTACGCCCGAGGCTCGCGCCGCTGCCAGCATCACGGAAGGCTTGATACGTATTTCGGTGGGCTTGGAGGATATAGATGATATTTTGGGGGATGTGCTTGGCGCTTTGGGGAATACTGATTTGTCCTGAAAAAAGAGCAATTTGGGCATGCCCCTCCATAAAACTGCCTAAAGTGTTGAGCTTCCGCGAGGTTATTCGTTCGCTTTTGCTGTCAGACTACCGCAAGTTGTATCGCAAGGCAGTTTTATGGAAGGTCGGGCTTTCGCCTATACTGCCCCAAAAAATGCTTTTGTAGTGGTAGGTTGCTTGGTTTGTCGCGCAGACTCTTGATATTCTAGTGATGTTTGGAGGTGTCGCAGGCATTTTTTGGGTCAGTGCCGGCTCTATCCCTCATGCAGCGCGCGACTGCGATACTGTATTGTCGGCGTGACTCGAAGTCACGCCGACAATATGCGCACCATTGCGCGTGAGGGATAGAAACGGAAATAGCTTTTTGTGCCTTTTTTTGTCAAAATAACCAACAAAACCAAACAAAAGTTGTATCGTAAAATCAATCTCGAATGACCAAGCGCGGAGACAAAAAAGGCACAAAAAGCTATTGCAGTGGATAGCCCGACCGCACACAGCCCCGACGTAAACACCAAGCTACCTACGAATGTAAAAGGGCTGGGTGTGGGCACGCCATTCTTTGAGTGATGAGTGATGAACGATGAGATATGAACGATGAGATATGAAATATGAAATATGAAATATGAAATATGAAAGGCATCACGTGGAAAAATCTGCTTTATCAGCGTGCAGCTAAATCTCTGAAAATCAGAGGGAAGCCACACGCCAAGTGCCTCCAGATTCATGAAAACTTCCGATGAATCGGGACAGGCTGTGTAATACGTGGCAAAAATGCACAAAAGAGTTAAAAGAGTCGACACCCAGTGTAGCTAGCTTATGTGTTCTTAAGTGCGCTTATGTGGTAAAAATACACGCAACGCGCCACATGCAGTATCATAAAATAAATCATACATAAATCATAAAAAACATAAAAATCATTATCCCTGCCAACATCAAGTGCCTCCAGATTCGTGAAAATTTGTGCAATTTGTGGCAAAAGACAGCAATTTAAATATGCAATTAACAAAAATAGGAGCCGATTATAAAATACCCGTTTCGATACCCGGGCTGAAGTTTTACCATGCGCCGGAGCCGTTTGTGCTGGAGCACGGCGGCGTTTTGGCGGATTTGAGGATAGCGTATCACACCTATGGTACGCTCAATGCCTCGAGCGACAATGTGATTTGGGTGTGTCATGCGCTCACTGCCAACTCCGATGTGGCAGACTGGTGGTCGGGGCTGTTTGGCGAGGGGAATGTGTTTGATTCAAAGCGTTATTACATTGTTTGCGCTAATATTATAGGCTCTTGCTATGGCAGTACGTGTGCCGAAAGCATCCATCCGGCTACCGGCAAACCTTACGGCAAGGATTTTCCGTTGGTGAGCATACGCGATATTGGGCGTTCACATGACATGTTGCGGGAGCACTTGGGCGTGCGCGAGATTGCCCTTTGCATAGGTGGGTCGTGTGGTGGACATCAGGCTTTGGAGTTTGCGGCATTGGCATCGGCGCCGGTGCGTAAGTTGGCGCTTTTAGTGTGTGCCGCCCGCGAAAGTGCGTGGGCGATTGCTATCCATGAGACGCAGCGTATGGCTATTCTGGCAGATGCGAGTACTTGGAGCGGCGAGGAGGGTGCAGGAGCGGCGGGATTGCGTGCGGCACGTGCGGTGGGTCTCTTGAGTTACCGCACTATCGAGGCTTATCGCGATACGCAGAGCGATACGGAGGACACTTCTACGGAGTTTCGGGCGTCGAGTTATCAGCGATACCAAGGCGAGAAGTTGGTGAAGCGGTTTTATGCGTCGTGTTATTATCATCTTACGCGCACGCTCGATACGCATCAGGTGGGGCGCCGGCGCAAAGGCGCGGCTGCAGCTTTGGGTTTGCTATCTTTGCCGACTTATGTTTTTTCGATCCGGGAGGATATGCTGATTCCGCCTTTTGAGCAGGAGTTTTTGGCGAAGCACTTGCCAAATGCGCAGTTATGCTCGTATAGTTCTAAATTTGGGCACGATGGCTTTTTAATTGAAACGGAGTTTTTGCGTGGGGAGTTACTTGCATTTTTGGGGTAGCCACAAGTGTTTTTTGCCACGAATTGCACAAATATTCACGAATCTGCGTGGAGCTTTGCGTGTTGGCAGGGATAATGATTTTTATGTTTTTTATGATTTATATATGTTTTTTTTATGATACTGCGTGTGGTGCTTTGCTCATAAAACTATGTGTTCTATGTGCCTATGTGTTTAATTTTTGCCACGAATTACACGAATTTTCACGAATTCATATCTCATATCTCATATCTCATATTTCATATCTCCTCACTAATTCCCCGCCTTTATATAAGCCCAACCTTTCTCTTGTTTCATCACAATCTCCAGGATACCGGCAGGAACCATGCGGCTATCTTGTTGGAGCAAATCGGTGGGTTTTATTTTGCGTTCGCGGAGGGTATTTTCGCAAGCTACAAAGTCAACGCCACGGGCTTTGAGTTCTTTTATTTTTTCGGCTTGCTTGGTCACATCGGTCTACAGGAAAGTGATGCCCGGACCATGACAAACGACCTCCAGCTTGGCATTGGGTGCAGCGTTAAGCAAGTTGTTGAGTTGCCTCACCAATCCCTTGTGCGAAAGGGTATCGCTCGTGGTGAGTTGAAAAATTACCTTGTGTTTCTTGGTGGAAACGACAACCGGTTTTTCGGCTTGGGCAAAACTGATACTTGGCACTGCGACTGCCAACAGGAATAGAAAAAGTAGTTTTTTCATTGTGCTTTTGCTGATTTTGGTATGAATTTGATGACAATCAATCGAATTAGCAGCAACCACGGTATCCCATGCATGAGTAAATCGCCCCAATCGAGCGGGGTCATGCCTATGGCTCCTCCGGCTACCCAACGTAGCTTTCCTAGGATGTGAGGTTCGGGGAAGAATGGTGTTAGTCCCATTGTGAGGCAGGCGAGCCCTACCATTTTCCAGTCGTTTATTGGATTCATGCTGTTAGAAATGATGATTGATTACGAAATTGTAATTGTACATATCCACTTTGTTGATGATGTATTTCATTTCGGAAGTGTGAGAGGTTGCATTTTTCTTATGCACGACGAGTAGTTGTAAGTCCAGCCCTTTCAAGCGACCGGAGAAGGCATATCGGCAGTCAAAGTTTATTTGGTGGTAATCGGGTAGTCCATATTTATTAAAAGCAGTGGTTTTTACATCCGCATTGTCGAAATAACCATAAGCCAAAGACAATTTGAGGTGTTGCTTCATGGCGGAGCGCGAAAGCCTGGCTACAATGGCTTTGCTATGCCCAAGTCCTTCCGAGCGCTCGCGCGGCATGAAGGTGTAAAAAGGTTCGCGTCCCCACTCGCGTGGCATGAGGAATCTGCCTTCGCCGCCCATGATAGTCCCACTCAAAGAAGCATCCCAATTTTGGTGCCATTGGTAGCCCAATTGCGTGCTCACTACATGGCTCGATTCTCCTTGTTGTATATATGCCTTTTGTGGTTCGGGGTTGCCGCCATGCGCTATGGCATCTTGTCGGTGCAGTTGCAAGCCTGCGTAAAGCGTTCCGGCATGTTTTGTACGGTGTTTGTAGGAGGCTTGGAGCATAGCCGTATTGAATATACCATCCACATATTGTTCCCAAAGCTGAAGATTCCAGGCGGCGGAAGGTTTGTACGTCAACCCAAGCAGTCCAATACCTGATGAATGCAGGTGTTCCGCATAGTCAGATTTTTGTCCGTTGGGCTGTACGCCTTGCCCGTACACGCCTATGGAATGAGCCACCGAATACCATTGCACGGTACCACGGGGCGATATATTGTAGAGCCACCCCGATTGCAGCGATAGTTTTGAGTGGAGCCGAGCCTGCAGCCACGCGCCTTCCACTGCTGTAGGGCGCATGCGACCATCTTGAGCGTTGATGTATGGCGTATTGATGACCTGCTTGCCAACGATAACGGATATGTGTTTGTTGCGATAACAAAGGAAAAGGTCTTCCAATCGGTCGATATCGCGCGTGTTGTGCCCATTTTCTACGTCAAAAAGTGGCAATTCGTAACGATTGGGTGCGTGGGTCAGTGAGTCGAGCATCGACAAATCTGACGAAGCCAAATTAAAGATAAAAAAACCTCCGATACCCACCGAAAAATGATAGAAAGACTTGGATTCGTAGCGCAATCCACCACCGGCAGCCCATGCCCAACTATCGGTAAGCCCGCTAGCGTTGTCGGTAGCCATCACGAAATTGCGGAAATGTCCATGAAATTTGCCATGTTGGAGCGCATACGTGATGCAGGTACTGTCGTGCACTTCTTCTTCGGTCGCCTCTTGAGCCAAAAGCCCAAAAGATAGGAAAACACCCACCAGCAAGCTCCAAGTCTTTCTGTGTATCATCATTGCTTTAGTCGTGGATTACTTGAGTTGCGATTGCAAAGAGTCCCATGGTCCACCATTGTAAGCCTCGATGCCCATATCGCGAAGAACACCTATGGCAGCACCGCTGCGTCCGCCACTACGGCAACAAGTGATCACTGCGGTGTTTTTGTCGAGCATAGTACGGCCTTTTGTGCCAAGTACATCCAAAGGGATATTGATAGCACCTTTTATATGGCCACCATTAAACTCTTGTGGAGTGCGTACGTCAACTATTACTGCACCGCTTGCTACAAGCGAGCTGAAATCGACGGTTGGAGTAGATTCGAAATTGAACATTTTCTTAAGGAGATTTAACATGAAAAAAAGTGTTTAATTAACTTGATGGTGCAAAGATGCATGTACTCCAGCCCGCCTTTTGGTGATTATAGTTACATACCAACTGCTACTCTTGCGAATGCTTGAATTTTGAACAAATACCTATGGAATCTTCCATGATTTCGGGCAAAAATTTTCCGCCAGACGCATCCCAGCGAAAGAGTGCGTTGTTTTCAGTCCAAGTTTCTATGACGCTGTCGAGCTGTTGACCGGTCTTTTCATCCAATGCGGGTCTAGCGCTCCATCCTATGTTTTTGCTAAACATATACACTCGGGACTGCGATTTGTATAACCAAGTCACAATAGATTCCGTGCCACTCTCCCCTCCATAAAATTGTGCAATATCTACCACATCGATGAATTTCTTTTTCCTATTGTCATACACCAACATGGAGGTTTTCCTGAACCAAACATCCTCCGTATATAAAATACATCCAGTCCTAAAGTTATCCAATGCAAAACGCTTGTCGGGGAAGTAGGTAGCTTCGCTCCCGGTAAAACTTATGCGTTCTATCAGCGCAGGTGTGAGGTGTTTTTTTAGCAAAGTATCGGATATGACAGGCAATTTGCTCATATCTATCCCAATATCACCATGCCTATCATTGTATTTTAGTGCTTCAACTTTAAGCGCGGTTGGTGAGAAAAGTTGTACTAATGGGTTTTCTTGAGTGAGAGTTGTGGTATTGCAGCCAAAAAGGATTAAGAATGTAAGTAAGAGAAATGCTTTCATCGTTTTTTTATAATTATTTTATTAGCAAATGTTTGATTTTTTTTCTTATATCTACCACAAAGATAATGGATTTTTCAATGCCATAATTCCGCATTACTGTTATTCCAGAAAATCATTATGGCGACCTCCGAAAACAGCCTTATCAATCGTCGATTTCAGGTTTTGTGGAGGAGGTTGATCAGCTCAATCGCCCCCTCAAGCCTCCGTACAAGGCTGTTTCGGAGCCGGGCTATTCGTTGCAATAGCCTTTTTGTGCTTTTTTTCTTCGGGCTTGGTCGGTATGGATAGCAACATTCCGCAGCAGCGGCTTGGTTTTATAGGAAAAATTTAGAGAAAAAGCACAAAAAGCCTATTTCCACTGCTATCCCTGTCGCGGCATGCTATTTACCCACAAAATTAAACACCCTTTTATTCGAAAAACGGACAAAACCCAGGATAACCAATTCAACCAAGCCCAAGCCTTAGGACGAGCCTTATGGAAATTCAGATTTTGGGCATAAATAAATCGTGCCGCAGGCAAAAATAGTCATTTTGAAAACTGTTTGAGCGCAGCGAGTTTTTTCAAAATGACTATTTTTAGATTTATTTATGGTCAAAATCTTGGAATTTCCATAAAGCTCTTGATTTTTTTTGTTTCTTTTTTTCATCAAGGAAAAAAAGAAAGAGACCAA
>CAJPEV010001317.1:0-36245 GCA_905338385.1 Darwinula stevensoni | reverse complement strand
GCCTTATACGAAATGCCGTATTAGATACTTATGCCCATAAGCATACCTTTTTATCATATCTGTAAAATTTATCAATTCTCATAATTTTTGACCTGCGAAAGGTCAGTGAATAATTCTTGTAAATCCTTTTCATTTAGATAGCCATCCTTGTTTGAATCTACATTGCAAGCCGGAATAACCACATACTTCTTTTGCCCGGACTCATGTATGATGAAATTGTTAATGCTTATTCTCTTGTCAAAGATGATACTGGATATATTGGTGGATTTATCATATAAAACCAAGTTATTATAAATATTCCCGGAGAATGGCTCATAGGATTGGCTTTTATACCTTGTATTCAACAACTCATAGGATTCATTAATTTTCTCGGCATCCGCTAGGTTTGCTTGAGTGACGGGCAGGATAAAAATTTGGTTCACCGAATCAACCACCTGAATTCTATTAAAGGAAATGATTTGCTTTCGTAAGCTATCTCTTTGTAATTGATTTGCCTGATCTATAGCAATTATTCCGTTGCTATTATGGGTATTACCGCTAAAAATTGAATGCGACATTTCGTATAAGGCGAAACATGCAGCAAAAAACAGAAAAATAACCCCAATTGTGCCGGCAACTGCAAGGATGATTTGATTGTAATTTTTGATCTTTTCGATTCTGTTATTCATTGTTAATGAGTTAATTGTATAAGAAAATTTTAAGTACACACTACCGCCTAGCCCTAAAGTACTCCTCCAAATTCTCGCAGTTGGATAATTCATTAAAATATTTCGGATACAATGCCTTTAGCCTCTTAAATTTTTGATTGCGATCATCTGGTTTATTATAATCCTCGACAAAATCTTCCATTCTAAGGCACAATGCCTTGAACTTTTCGGTTTTGGAATGAAGATAAGCTAAATGATAATATTTTTGCGATAATCGGCAATTTCTGTATTCCATGTCGTCAATGAAAGATTCACGATTGCCTTGCCTATAGGAATTATAATTTGAGTAACGGCGCATCATCCAAGAATGACCGTATTGGGTCATATTTAAGTAGCAATTGGCAATGAGAAAATAGTAATATTCCTTATTTTGGGTATTTCTATTTTGCGCTATTTCCAGATATTTTATGAGATGTTGAGTGACAGAAAGTTTGTTGACAATGTATTTTTCCTCTTTTGGTATAAACGATTTAGTATATTTTATGTCATAAAATGGGTTCTTATCGAAAGTATATTCACCACCATATTTGTCTCTTTCCCATGGGTTGTAATTGCCTTCCCAATATTTTTCGGGTAGTGAAAGAAATGTCTTTTCTGCCAGCTTCAATTTGTTTTCCCTAATGTATTTAGTGCCAAGCATGTCAACGAGGTAATTTTGGTCGTGCAAAAGGGCATTGTAGATGATTTTATCACTGTCATTAAATTTATTTTGCTGTATTTTATTCACGATAATTTGCAACTCATTAGCACTATACACGAAATCTAGGTAATCAAAATAGTTATGAAAATACTTCAAATTCCCAGATTTTTTCAATCTATTCCCGCGCCAAGTGGCAGTATTAAACTCTTCATATTCTTCATAATTTACATTCCCTTTCTGTAAAGCTATGAGTGCCATACCATCCGGAAGGTTTTTTCTGTACTCTAGTTCACGCCCTAATGCAAAAAGAAATAAACCATCATCCATGTATTTTGTAATAATCTGCTTAGTTGCTTTATTGATAACAGCTTTACCGACTTTTTGCTTTGAAATTAGGCAAAGAGCTTTTATTTTTTCAATTTGTGCATAGCATTTTTCTTTTTTGTATCCTCGTTCGAAAGCCTTGATTTTGCTTAGACAATCGGAATAATTGCGAGTCATAAATAGCAATTGTATTTGCACTGCCTTCCAAAGGATTATATTCTCGACTTTGCGAAAGTCTATGACGTTGACGAAATCAAGCACTTGCTGAGCATACACACGGTCTCTTTCTGAACGTGCGCGCATGATTTCGGTCGAGCGGTCTTTTAAAGGCTTATCCTCCCAATATTCAAACAGTGAATGTTCGATAGAAGGCAGGTAATTGGTATAATATGGCGTATAAATCCAATCCTCGATTTTGTTGATTTCACGTAGGAGCAAAAAATCCAGCATCCTAGATTTGTGCGTGTATTTATATATTTTTTTGAGGTAATGTAAGTTCGGTTCGAGGCGTTGCAAGGAAGCATAAGCGTAGAGATTGGCTTTCTCTTTCTGCACTTTTGTTTTAGTCAGCGCATTTTTTAAGTTAAACTTTTCATGGAAATAGAAATAGGAGGCGAACTTCTTTTCTTGCGAATTTGCCATCACATTTGCTATTTCAACATCTTTAGTTGGGCTTTCGAAGGCATGAAAATACAAAGCCCAATAGTACAAATAATCCTTTTTGGTTCCAATGAAATGCTGTTTGAATAATTTACGTATTATATCGTGATTGCGGCCATAGAATGCTGTTCTAATCGTCAAGAATGCGTATTTGCGCTTCAAATATGCACTTTTTTCTGCTGAGGTAGCAGTTTCTAACTTTTGTAATATGTCAGTATAGTTCAAATTGAGTGAATCACCGCGTTCCCATAAATCGTCCTGTGCTAAACCATTATAAGCTTCACAGTTTTTGGCCATCTTTAAGTATTGGATAACACTTTCCTCTTTGTTTTTGAATAAATATTGCACGAATTGATTCTTAGCTTCGTCATTGATATCTGTGATACTGGAATGATGCAGGAGCAAGTCAATTTCTGAAAGGGATACCTGTTTATGTGTGTACTGATGCCAATCATGCACGTTCGATGCATAACGGTTGTCACTCCCATAGCCAAATCCAAATATTTCAGAAGAATAATTGAATGCGCCATAATCAGAATAATCAAAATACTTCGGATTGAACAGAGAATACCGGATATATTCTCCATAGGGTTCAAAGCCACAGCAATATGCCATGTGGAGGCTATTGAGCAAAATCGCTGTAAAAACTAGAAATTTCTTCATGTGTATATTGGTTGAAAGTGCTACGGTCTAAATCAAACAAGGTGATGGTGGTATTTCTATCCAAAACCACATTGTTTCGAATGATTGCAATGGCTTCTCGGAGTGTGTTTGAAGAAATATCTTCACATTTTAGTTGGTCTCCTGCTCTCAAATAGTCTCTATAACCTAAACTAGTATCTTTTTCTACTTGAAACCAAAGTGGTTGATATGCTCGCGCAAATTTCTTCACATCATTGGTGCTCAAATCAATCAGTCTTACGAATTGATTATTTTGATACAATTGTGTCCAGTAATAAGTTGGAAGTGCAACATCCAAATGCAAAGGATATGACTTTTTTTCATTCAAATACTTCTTCAATTCTTCAATGTCAAGTATTGTATTTTTATCATGTTGACTGAGCGGATTTATCAAATTGTAGCACATCAAAGTCACTTTATCTACCGGCGGCACCCCCATGATGTCGGGGTATTTGTAAGGGTATAGCCTCAGGGTACAGCTTATTTTTTTCTTGGAAATCGACTTTATTTGCTGTAGTAAATAGAAATATTTGTCCTTGGTTGATTTAGTCCAGTCACAATCTATTTGTATTTCATCGTAAGTGAAAATTTCCTCTTCCTTTTGATCATATTGAGCTTCTGAACTATATTTGTGAATTAAAAACACGATATTATCAGCAAGCTTTTCAAGCGATTTGTTATCGTTGTGTTCAAAAATATCATTTTTTACAAATACAGTAGGTACTACCTTTGTTGAATCCATGTAACCACAATAATCTCTGTAAGGTCTATTTTTGCTAAAGGGAAAATTGCCTTGCACAACATTGTAATCAATTTCAAATAGTTTGATATAAAGTTTCTTCACCTGTAGTTTTTTTAGGTGTGCAAAACTATCAGAATCTGGCACGCTATTTTTCCAACAATAAAATGCGCGTTCAATATTTAACTTCCTGTCAGCATTACTGCAAGAATAAAACACTGTTACCATTATGAAGACGGCTAATAATTTATTCATGATTCTCATTTTAACTGAGTGGTTTTTTCTGCCCCAATGGTGCCTGCAATTGCAAGCACGATTTGATTGTAATTTTTGATCTTTTCGATTCTGTTATTCATTGTATGCTATTTTTTAGAGATTTTTGGACTTTGATGAAATCAAGCATTCGTATTTTAAGTAAATCACCATGAGTGATAATAGTACATAAAGTTTCCATCCAATTTTAGATATAGGGTCAATCTTTCGCCATCTGCTCTCATATTAATTTCGTAAGCGCGTGAGGTCTTAGAAATAGGATTTTTACTAAAAGTGAGGTCTTCCAATATTCTATCAGAAGCTCCTGTCATTATCCTTGACCACAGAATTTTTTTATTTATATTGGTCACTATCAGGAAAGTTTTTTTATTTGACTTTACAATTGTCAATTTTCCGAAGTCCGTTTCAATAAAATTTCCGGCGGACAATTTTGGAGTATAATTTAAAAATTGACCGAATAATGGACCATCGTCCAAAGTATACTTCATAAGTGGTAATAAAGTGTCATTAAGCACTTGTTCGTAATAATCTTGTCGGATAAACTCCAATTGTTCTGGAAGATTTTTTCCATTAATCACAGATATGTCCTGCTGACGAATATTAAAGTATAGTTGGATTAATTTAGTATATTGAGTTGAGTCAAGTAGGTTCTCGCAGTCAGGATGAAAACCTTTAAGTTGTAAGGCAATCATGGGAACAAGAAAGTTGGTTTTATATTTATTTTCCTCTTTATTGTTGGTGAAATCTGTTTTCAATAATTGATTTAACTCACTCTCCGGCCACTTTAAAGTATCAAAGTCCGCAAGGCCAAAAAAGTCAAGATACTTTACCTCAAAGCATTCCTTGTTTTGTGCCTTGCAGTCAAAGTTCAGAAAAAATAACGTTAGAATAAAAAGGGTCTTATATTTCATTTTAAAATTGTTTGAACGCTAAAACATGTAAAACTTTTGTACTGCTTCCCAAATTGTACCTGCTACAACACAAAAAGTCCTACAAATATACAATGTTTTTCAGTCTGCGATCATAAAAGGTATTTTTTATCTGAGAAAAGTAATAACCCATAACCGTCGTACCTCACCCAGCAATAGGGATAGAAGTGGATGCTGCCCCAAAAATGCCAAGAACGTCCCTAAAAACTACACACAAAACCCAAGAGGCATTTTTTGGGGAAGCAGGAACGAATAGCCCGACCCCGAAACCGCCTACCAGAATGACTAAGCTATATACCTAGCCCTGTGGCGGTTTTCGGGGGATTGCCATAGTTATTGCCACGAAAATGCACAAAGAGTTAAAGGAGTTTAAGGAGTGAACACGTAGCTTAAGTGCTCTAATACATTTCGGTCAACACGCGGCTAAGGTGTGCTTATGTGCGCTTAGGTGGTAAAAAACCTCACGCAAAGTGCCTCACAGATTCGTGAAAATTCGTGCAATTCGTGGCAAAAAACCACGCGCAAAGTGCCTCCAAACCTATGTGCCCTATGTGTTTAACCAGGCCGCATATAAAACACCACCTCATGCGCACGCGCGCCTGTGTTTTCTCCGGATGCCCCACCCAATTGTACAGATACGGAATATGATGCCCTGGCTCATTGCCATGCACGTAGTTGCCTATGATGCAGCTTGCAGTTGTTGGGCTATTTGAGCGATACACCAATCGTCATACGCATACTCGAGCGTTTTCGAGACCGACGAGTGGCTCTTATCTTCGGGTACGTAGTGGTTGTCCAAATATTCGCCCAGTCCATCAAAATATCTGACATTCGAGGTGTTTACACAGGTTTGGCAGAAGTCACCCCATTTTCTTTCGTCGTTTTGCACGAAGCGAGCGAAAAAACCAAGCATAGTATTGTAAATGGTCTCATTTTAAGCTTTCCAATTGCGTGTGATGGGATAATGTTGATAATCGCGCAGAAGTTCAAAAAAGCTATAAATTGCTAGCAATTTATAGCTTTTTTGAACTTCTGCGCGAGATTCCCACGAATAAATTCGTGGGCTTAAAAACAAATTCCCACCCACGAATAAATTCGTGGGCTTAAAACAAATTCCCACCCACGAATAAATTCGTGGGGTGGGTGATTACAGTTTCTTTAGGGCAAAAAATCACGTTTTTTGAACAGCAAAACGCTCAAAAGTAAAATTAATTGAGTGCGTGACAAAATCGGGGCGCGTGGTTATTTATGGCGCGCGCATGAGGGATAGTAGTGGAAATAGCTAGAAAAATCGCCTTGACGATAGCAACAAGCTACCCATAAAACCCAAGAGGCGATTTTTCTAGCTATTGCAACGGATAGCCCGACCCCCGACAAACTGCCCCCTCCGAACAGACTAAACTACCCACAAAACCCTAGGGGCAGTTTGTCGGGGGGCATGCCCAAATTATTTTCAATATGCTTCAGTCTGCACCGATTTTGTCACGCACTCAAATTAATTCAATACCATTGCCCCTTCTGGGCGCCAAAAAAATTTGAAAAGCAACACTCCACATTCATATCTCATATCTCATATCTCATATCTCATATCTCATATCTCACTTTAAATTCTCACCCCAAACAAATACCCCACCAAAGCCGACAAGCCCATAGCGATCGTGCCCCATATCGTAACACGCAAGATAGCTGTAGGTATGCTCGATCCACCCGCTTTCGCAGCGATAGTGCCCAGAATGATCAATGAAAGGATTGTAAAGCCATACAGCCAGTACTCCATGCTCAGTATTGGGGCAAAGATAGTGACCAAAAGCGGCAGCGCGCCCCCCACCAAAAACGACGCACCCGAAGCCAAAGCAGCCTGTATCGGATTCGCCTGACTGATTTCGTTGAGACCCAATTCGTCCCGCACATGCGCCCCAAGCGCATCGTGTGCCGTGAGTTCGACAGCTACCTGCATGGCAGTTTCTTTTTTGAGCCCGCGTTGTTCGTATATTTGCGCCAATATTTGCAGTTCTTCCTCCGGCATTTCCTTTAGTTCTTGCCGTTCGCGTTCTATATCGGCTTTTTCAGTGTCGGTCTGCGAACTTACCGAAACATATTCACCGGCAGCCATCGACAAAGCGCCGGCAACCAAACCCGCCACCGTAGCCAAAAGAATAGGTTCTCTCGTAGAGCTTGCCGCAGCCACCCCAATAGCGAGACTCGAAACCGAAATAATACCATCATTAGCACCCAAAACAGCCGCCCTCAGCCAATTGCTCCGGTGTATATAATGATTATCCAAATAATTGTCAATAGTTATCTTCTCCATCAAAAAATGTTTTAATTACCTTAAAAAACACAAAGGTAATGACAAATATGGAATGATGGTTATCCAAAATTCATTTTTGATAGTCTATCTACAATTTTCGATCTTGTATTATTTCCAAGGTCCTTTCGTGGTTACGTTTATTACTTCCCCATTCTGATTGATTTTATACAATCCACCCGCTCCGGCCAGCCATATAACACCTTTTCGGTCTTCCAATATTCCCATAATTGAAATAGGAACATCGTAGTGTGTAAATGCGGCTCCGTCATATCTATATACACCTTGTTTTACGGTACTTATCCATATATTTTCAGACTTGCCTCTATGTATTCCATACACATCACCATCATTAAATCCCGCAATCTCTGGAAATGAATCAATTTTATTGCCTGTCATCCTATTGATGCCGCCCTTTCCAAATCGCTTTTTGGGGTCAGAATCATCTCTTTCCGCAACTCTCGTACCGAGCCACACGCTTCCTTCTTTGTCAAATTCAATCTGCGTAATATTATTAGAATGCAGACCATCTTTTTTCAGGAAATGCGTAAATGACTTGCCATCATATTTGCAGGCGCCATGACCGTCCCTTAAAATCCAAATATTGCCTGCTGCATCTTCGCTTATACCCGTTATCCAAGTTTTGGTATCTTCATTTATTTTAGTATCTACTTTTGGGTACGGCACCGCGAATGGCTGAAACGACTTTCCGTCAAATGTATAGACACCATTCCACGTACCAACCCAAAAAACTTGCTTACTGTCGATCAATAAACAGGAAACCATATTGCTACCAAAGTCTTTGCCTACTAAAAAATTAGTGAATTGCTTGCCATCATATCTCGATACGCCTTCTCCCGTATGCAACCAAAAGATACCATTGGCATCCTCAATTAAGCCGGTTACTCTATCGGAGGGCAACCCATCTTTGGTGGTGAAATATTTCAGATTTTCACCATCATACCTTGCTATTCCATTTCCATTGGTTCCAAACCACAAATTTCCCTTGGAATCTTCGAAAACACTCGTTACATACTCACCAATTTGAGCGCCAACTTCTACCTTATCTGGATTGCTTTTTACCGTAGTATTCACTTTCTGTTCTTGCGAAGTACAAGATGCCGATATAATCGTTAGCAGGAATAATATAATTTGTTTCATTTATTTTACGGTGTACGTTTTGAACAGAGTACTTATATTTCGTTTTTTATTTTATTCACATATTCGATTGAAACGTTGAAGGTCAAGGCGATTTGTTCATAAGTCAAAAAGCCTAATTCCAACGATTTTTTTATGCTTTGATCTATAGCTTTGTTTGCTGCTTCATCCTCAACTATTGCTATTGTAGCTTTTCGCATCTCGTGAATTTTCGCATCAGCTAATTGCTGCGGACTTAAATTATTCACATCTGCCAATTTTGCTGCTCTTACAATTGCTGGTTTTTGCCTATTGATCTGAGGATTTTCAGGATTTTTCATAGATTGAATGATTAAATCTGCCCAATCCATAATATTTTGTGGCGTATCTTTATCTACATAAGTTGTGTTCACTATCAACATTTTGTGATTGTGCATATCGCGCATATCACCTTTCAATGTTCGAGGATTAATATCTGTTACCAAAACATCATCCTTAATCGGTTTTCCGCTTTTATCACTAATTCTATAGGCAGAAGTTACCACCACAATAATATAAACATCTTTAGCAAAAGCATAGTCCTTGCTACTACGTTGCATATCTATCAAATTACCAATAAAGTAATGCGCAAAACGGTCGTATGTATAATCATAATCGACCTTTTGAATTTCTATTACAGTTCTACTTGCCTCATCTTCAGCAAACAAATCCATTTTAAATTTTATAGCACTAACCTTTGTTGGCAAAATCTTCTCCGTTTCAACTTTACTTATATGTATATCTATGCCCAAAACATCTTTTACAAAGGCTGTAAAAACATCTACATCAGTAAAAACCTTTTTGAAATATACTTCGTTATCTAAATTGGCTAACATAATAATATTAATTTAATCCCTAGTTTTGAAACACAAAGATAATCAAAAAAGATTAAAAAATTGAAACTATTATTTTTCATCCTAATACCTTCTCAAAACACATACTACCCTCAACATCAGCATATTGTCCATAATTCCGGATAATAACGAAATCGTTTTTTTTGTATAACCCAATCGCTTCAGGTTGTTTCAGTCCGGTCTCCAAAATACATTTCCTATATCCCAATTCCTTCGTCCAATTTTCCAATGCTTTCAAGACCATAGAAGCAATTCCCCTTCCCCTCTTTTCTGGCACCACAAACATTCGTTTTATTTCCATCACATTTTCTTCATATTCTTTTATGGCACCACAGCCCACCGCTATATCATTTTCATATACCACCACAGCATATTTTATAGCAGCTATTTTATTGTATTGCGCATAAAAGGCATGATCTTCACCATCTCTTATAGCCAGATCCATATCAAGCTCTGCCACCAATTTTTGAAAATCCAAATCTTCAGAATTTGTTCTTTTTAGCTTCAAAAGGTCCAATTTCCAATGAAATAGAGCGTCTGTCTCTGCAATTCTTATGAAATTGTTTTTTTGAAGGACTTTGTATGATGCGGTATTTGTTTTATCGGTCGAGGCAATGATTGATTTTACAGGTGGTTGCGTCCTAGCCCATTCAATTATTCCGCCTACCAATTCTGTCATAAATCCCCTTCCTTGAAATTCGTCATAAGTTCCATAACCAATTTCTATTTCTCCATCAGCGTTGGGTTCTCCAACTATGCATAAGTCGCCAATCATTTTGTTTTCAGCTTTTGAAATAGCTGTCCAAAGTGTCGAATACAGATAATTTTTAGTATGGTCTGCCACATTTGGAAGGATAGTCGCTTCAAAAGCTTCCTTTAGTTCAGGCGAAATTGTTCTCGACGTTTCATTCAAATTTAGCTCCTTTTCCAAAGCGTTATCGCATTGCGAATATTTTACCAATTGGTCATACGTCAGTGGCTTTATTATAAGTCTTGCTGTCTCTATCATTTGTTATATAATGTTATTGAATGCTCTGTAATTTGTATCGTAAAGCTACCACACAAACCCCAGCCCACCAAATATTCAGTTATCCATTTTGAATGCTACTTGAACACTTTAAAAACAATGCCTGTTCAAAGTGTCCTTTCAATACCCTCCGGCTTCAGCCGGAGGTCGAAAATGCGCCTCTTTTTCAGGGGGGTAACCCCTTTTTCAAAGCTAAAAGTGAAAAGTGGGGTTAAAACCCCGATGGAGGGAGTGTCCGCTTTACCCACCGGCTGAAGCCGGCGGTTATTGAAAAGACCGTTATCAGCAACTAAAATGAAGTGCTAAAACAGCATGTAGAATGAACTTTTCAGGGATCAGCCCCGTTCGCAGTATAACAATCATCAAATGCAAATTAACAATTTCAAATTATCAAATACAAATTACAAATTATCAATTGCAAATTTCAAATTATCAATTATCAATTATAATAGCGCCCGCCTTAAAATAAACTGCCAAAAGCCATTTCGCTTTTTTCATAGTGGTTCGTAGCGGCAGTTTTTTTTAAGTCGCCGGGCTATCCGCTGCAATAGGTATAAAAAATCGCCTTTTGTTTGATGGGTAAGCTCGGCCTTTTTGTAGGCGATTTTTTATACCTATTTCCGCTACTATCCCTGTCGCCGTGTGGCACCACCGGTACACCCAGATTGTTTTGGTTGGTTTTATTATATGTTTCCACGCTTGTCGGCACAGCCGACGCAATAGTGACACGAGATTTTTTATCTCGCGCCAACTTAGGTACATAGTACTCCATGCAATAAGTTTTAGGATATTTAGAAGTCCCTTTTTTATTTACACAATTCGGCACTCCAATTTTCATGCCCTCTGTTACTTTTGCATTTATAATTTTCTTTAATAGATACAACTGTTAAGCGATTTGAATCGCTTTTTACCATCATTACAGTTTTAACGCCATCAATAGAATCATCCGATAAACCTGTTTCTACTAGAGTGACCTCTTTTATATCCGTATCAGTACTTTTTACAGCAATGTTATATTGATAATTGCCTTTTGCCTCTTTACTTTTAGGTTTATAAGATTTCATTATATCTTCATGTGACATATTTTTTTTGCTAGAAATTTGTTTGTTGAGCTTATCCACTATTTCCTGAGAAATTGGTTCGAAGCTTTCGATAGCTTCTTTGTTCGCTTCAATAGTTTTATTGTCTGGCACTGCTACATTTTCAGTTTTTACTGGCTCTTTTCCTTTTTCGGTATTCTCCTTTTGATTTGATGGAGTGTTGCTACAAGAAATCATCGTAGCTAATGCTAAAATTGTCAATGCGAATGTTGAAATTTTTGTTGTCATTTTTTTTAATTTAATATGTTAAAAATTATCTTAAGAATACAATGACAAAGTTAAAAATTATAAACGCTTGATTATTAGCACTTTATAATTTTAAATTTATAATTTTAATTTTTGAATTTTCCTTACTCTTATGGTTTTTCGGTACCGCCTTTTTAAAATTTACTTCAGTTCATGGTCTAAGGTTTTGCGGCTTTGCGTTTGATCAGGCTTTTTAGCCAAATTGCTTATACGAAGCAAGTCGCCCACTGTTGCACAAAAACGCTGTTAGCGTGTAACGTTTTTTTCGCTGTTATATTGTTCTTTTTCACAGAGTACTCAGGGTGTTTAAATTTGCTGGGTAAAATCTAAAATGTACTAAATGTATTTTTCGTTCAAACAATCCATTTTTTGAACGGATAGCATCGCTATCTAATTAAAAAATAGGGCAGTTTGGGCTGAAAAGACCTAGTTAATAATGTTGATTGTTTGAGTCCAAGTACTTAACAGCATTACTTTTATTGGACGAGGGCTATCCGCTGCAATAGGTATAAAAAATCGCCTTTTGTCTGATGGGTAAGCTAAGCCTTTTTGTAGGCGATTTTTTATACCTATTTCCGCTACTATCCCTGTCGCGCGCGCCGTACCGAATCTCAAAACTCATGCTGCCAACACTTCTGCATTCTAAATTCATGTATTCAGCATTCATGTGTTCAAAAAAAAACCAAGCGCAGCGCCATACCTCCAAAATTTCTACATTCTGAATTCATGTATTCTGCATTCATGTATTCAAAAAAAGCCCAAGCGCAGCGCCATACCTCCAAAACTTCTACATTCTGAATTCATGTATTCTGCATTCATGTATTCAAAAAAAGCCCAAGCGCAGCGCCGTACCTCCAAAATTTCTACATTCAGCATTCATGTATTCAAAAAAAGCCCAAGCGCAGCGCCGTACCTCCAAAACTTCTACATTCTGAATTCATGTATTCTGAATTCATGTATTCAAAAAAAGCCAAGCGCAGCGCCGTACCTCCAAAATTTCTACATTCTTAATTCATGTATTCTGCATTCATGTATTCAAAAAAAACCAAGCGCAGCGCCGTACCTCCAAAACTTCTACATTCAGCATTCATGTATTCAAACTTTTCAGCACAGCCGACGCAATATTCGCACGGCATTCTAATCTCGCGCTAGCGGACGGTTATTTATTAGAACGATTTTCAAGAATCTCCTTTACCTCAAATTCAGTCAAGTTGAACGATTTTGCTATTATTTCAATGGAAACGCCATTAGAATAAAGCCCGTAAATTCCATCTATTTTACCTTTCATTTCTGCTTTGTCCAATCTTGCACGCTCATCTTCTTCCCGCATAAAAGCATATTCGTAAGCATCCAATTCTTCTTGTGTCCATGTCTGAACATTGGCTTCTTCGTATGCCGACTTCAAACCTTCGTCATTTATATTATCTGGAACAACTTCAAGATTTTCAGCATTTTTGATGAAATAAACCCACTTTTCAGTTAGGGTTTTAAGGTCATGCAGTTCTTTGTTGAATTTTGGCAACTCAATAAAGCTGAACTCCATATCCATTATTGTCTGCTCACCTGTTTCAACATCTCGAATCTGACTACGACTTATGTAGTTTTTATTTTCAGTATGCTCAAAATCAAGGATGCCAATAAAAATTACGGGGCGCAACTTTCGGTAGAAGTCTGCTCTTTTAATTTGGTCGGAATAACTTTTGGAAGAATAGAATAGCACCCGTTTCGCAAAGCCGTCAATATCGCCCACCTGCATTTCAATGATGTACGTCCGTCCCGCTTGGTCGGTAGCCTTGACATCAATTATGGTCACCTTGCCACCTTTGAGTTTGGGCAGTTGGTAAGGATTGAGAATACTTACTTGGGAAATTCGCTGGTCGCTGTGAAAATCAAGGACTGCGTTCAGGAAGGAAATCAAGGTTTCCTTTCTGTTCTCGTTGCCAAAAATCTTTCGAAAAGCGATATCGTTTTTTACATCTACAAATTTCATTGCCAATATTTTCTGCAAAGATACAACAAAAAGGGTACTTTTGGACAGAAAAGCGCCAAAAGTGCCTGTCAAATTTGTTAATTTGCGTAACAATACCATTTTCCCGCTAGTGCTAGCCTATCCTCAAGCCCCTGGCGCAACCCCACACAACGCTAGCGCGTAGCTCAAAAAGCCTCGGACCGCTATTGCGTCGGCTGTGCCGACATACATATGCACAAAAGCTAAGCCTTTCCAACCCAAGCGCAGCGCCGTACCTCCACACCTTCTGCATTCTGCATTTATGTATTCGCTCCTGCAGATTATTCATTTAGCTTAAATGAGTCAAGAAATTTTATCATTTCTTTATTCTTTTCTTTATCGGGGTAAGTGATTACCCCGGTCATGTACATTCTATCGTCTATTGCTAGAGCTCTATAAACAATTATAGCCTTACCCTCATTAATATAGCATCTAAATTCTTTTCCCAAGTACTTTTTATAATAAATATCATTAATTGTTATTAATTCACCGTTGACGGAGGCTAATGCTCCATCAACGGAACTCTTATAAAATTTATTAAGTGCATAAATATCATTCTGATCCGCTAACGATTTGGCATATCTTGTTTCCATGGCAATAAAAATCATATTTTCACTTTTGTCATCCGGTTCATACGTCTGGATATCAAGTGTAAGTTTACCGCGCTCTGAATCTATCGTTTCGTTGGTATTCGCTGGTGCTTCTGGGAAATCAATGATGTATTGTATCTGAAACATTTACTTCCCAAGAATGTGTAATAAATGGCAGATTGTCAACTAACGAAGTGTCAGTGGAATATTCAGGATTTTGACAAAAGTCAATTTTGAAATGGTCAGACCTGAATTCTTTCCAGGCAGTTTGTCCGAATACGGAGAAATTAGTAAAAAAAAATAGTCCAAAAATTAATGAGTGTGTACTTTTCATAACAATTTGATGATTGGTGTTTTTTTATTGCAATGATCTTTTTTTTTTGTGGAATATGTCTTTCTTTTAAGCATATTCCGTTGCTGTAGGTCGATACAGCTGCTTAGGTTACTTTTCTCGTTTCTTTTAAGCCAGTTTCATTGCCGTAGGTCGGCACAGCCTACGCAATAGCGGCACGAGATTTTTAATGCCGCGCTAGCGGAAGGTCCAATTGGTCATACGCCAATGGTATTATTATAAGTCTTTCTTTCTCTTTCATTCCATTATCAACCATTATCAATTACAAATTATCAATTATCAATTATCAATTGTCAATTATCAATTATCAATTAATTTGGCGCCCGCCTTAAAAAAAACTGCCATTTTGCTGCACCACTTTTTTCTTGGTAGGGTAGCGGCAGTTTTTTTAAGTCGCCGGGCTATCCACTGCAATAGGTATAAAAAATCGCCTTTTGTCTGATGGGTAAGCTAAGCCTTATTGTAGGCGATTTTTTATACCTATTTCCGCTACTATCCCTGTCGCGACGTGCCACCGGTACGCCCAGATTGTTTTGGTTGCTTTTAGTTTATGGTTTCACGTTTGTTGGTATAGCGATGCGATAGTTGCACTAGATTTTTAATTTCGCGTTAGCGGGCAGCCGTCTCACTATTTGTTATCTTTCTAACCTTCTTATCATATTTATTGATATAGTACCACTCACCGTTTTCAAGGACTCTGGCGACTTCTCCGTCCTTTGTTTTTTCAAAATGCTTAGCATCATCATATTTGAATGGCACTTGGACATATCCATTTGAATCAATAAATCCCCATTTCCCATCCGTGTTTTGAGCACCTCCACGGTCAAAGTGAATCTGACACGCACTTTTTAAGACATAAGGATAAACATTGGTTCCTCGCTTATCTATATATCCCCATTTGTCGTATGGCCCTTCCGCAGGAAAAACTCCTTTATATGATTTAGCTCCAACCCATTTGGGTTGTTGGTCTTTTAATTTCTTTAGATCACGTTCTAACTCTTTCTTTTCACTTTTTAGCTCTCTATTAAATTCTTTAAGTTTTTCTAGTTCTTGCTCTGTTAGAGAGTCTTTTTGCAAACACTTCTCTTTTTCTGAATTAACCAAAATCAATTGTTGGCGGCAAGCTCCAGTATCTATTCTGAGGTCAGATACTTCCTTATTGATATGAATATCACGCTCTGCCTCGATTTTAGCAGTATTATTTTGGGTATAGGTAATCCCAAGTCCAAAAAATGCACATAATCCTGTCAGTACATAAAATACTGATTTGTGTGCTTTAATCTTAACACTCACAATAGCAGATGCCATTGCAATAACCATTGCAATATAGGCTGCCCAAGGATTGGTTACATGCTGAATAATATCCCCCATTCCTGAAAATAAAAAAATGAATCCTGTCATGATAATTGCTGTTTATTAGTAAAAAAATGATTATTGCTTTTTGTAAGTTCTCTCACAATATATCCAAATTTCTAGCAAACAACTTGTTCTATATACTAATTCTCAAGAATTTTCTCTACAACGCTTGAAATATACTCCTCACGCTGATCTTCCTGGAAATAGACATTATTATCATTAAAATCTTGAATCGTTAGCGTGTCCTTCCAGTTAACTTCAATCCATTTAGTATTTGAAATAATAAACGAATTCAATATAAGATTTTCAGCTGCTATTTGGGGTTGTACCTTTTCTTTAAGATACTTAAAGAACTGGATTTTCGGGTCGTTTATTCCTTTTGAGTTCCGTATGCCTTTTGGGTCAATAAAGGTAAGATACTGCTTGTTACCCTTCTTAAGCCAAAGGATGAAATCTGGATAAAAATTATTCCCTTCAGCGAAGAAGCCAATGCCTTTTTTACTCTGGTTGCGCAATAAGTATACCTCATCAATTCCTTTGTCTGTCTTCAATCGCTCTACCTTTTTTTCTAAATCCTTCATGAAAATATTTTCAAAATCATTCAAAGCGACAGGGAACACCTTCATTTTATCTTCATAACCTTTACCCACATAAAATAAAGGCTTATAAAGATGGTTCAAATGATCAAATGCTTCAATTTCATGGGCAATTTTAATAGACTTGAAAGTGCTATCTGCCACTTCTGTTTTGAGTGTTACAACTTTGCGCTCGATTTCTTCAACTTCTTCATTTTTATTAAGCCGAACATCGTATTGCGAGATAAAGTTATCATCTGAAGGTTGCAGAAAACGCGTTTCTATATGTGATGCGTTGAATCTGTTTTTATGAAACAAGAAGTATTGCTCAATATACTTTTTTAATAGGACAGTTACCAATTCTTGCCAAATCATGACGTTTTTGAATGCCGTAAATTCCATCTTATCTTGTGGTATAAATATTTTATACCATGATTTGCTCTTAATGAGGTCTTGTAAAGATGGCAACTCAATCTCTAGGTTAATAAACCCCTTTGCAGCCTTGAAATGCTGAATCTCGAAGAAAACCCTCGTCCAGTCAATTAGCGCAAAATGATTCGATTCCAAATAACAAACTTGTTTAGAGGATTCAACTTTGCTTGATTTACCACTTTCTAATGCGTCAATTTTAGGATACCAGTCAACCTCTACTTGCTTGTTGCTGAAAACATCAGTATTAAGTTCCAGCCGTACTATTTCCTTCCTCTTAAAGCTTTCTGATTCCTTTACCTGGATGAGCTTAAGCCCCATGCCGGATACATCAATTTTTGGATAGGTAGGTATTGCTATCGTAACCCAATCGCCTGCATTTGTAGGCAGCCCTTCTTCCTCCAATATTTCTTTGAATCGCTCCATGTAGTTTGCCTTGACACCAAATATCTGCAATGTCTCCAATGGTCGAAGATGTTTTCTGATGGCTCTCAAATTATCTGGTCTTTGGTATTCATCAAGCCCAGATGAACGCTTCAGGCTAAAATCATAGCCTTGCAAACGCACGCCTCTACCAAACAATTGAATTATCTGAGAACCTTCAGACCTTCCAATATTCATTAAGCCCATCGAACTAACCCTCCACGATGACCAACCTTCAGAAAATTTCTTTGAGCCGATTAGAAGCGTTATGTCTTGAGTTGGCTTGGGTAGATTGATTTGTGCAAAAAGTGAATGGGCAAAATCTTTTTCAGTGCCAAGTATATTATTTCTTACTGCGAGTTCATATAACTTCTTTTCGTCGCCAACGTTCACCACACCAAAATACTTTTCAGTGTTACCCACTCGCAATCCTAGCTCTCCATTTGCACCTTTTAAATTATCAAGGTATAGGTTAGCCCCAATTTGGTGATTATGAAAAACTTGTAAATTGATGTCCTCATAAATCTGCTCAGGTGTGAGACCAAGCTCTTCTAAAAACGAGAAACTCCCTTCAAATATACTGTAACCTCTTCCATCTATCAATCCTGCCTGGTTTGTAAGTATTAATCCTATGTTGTTAGTATAATCTTTTCTGTGCTTTAAAAAGTCAGACAGGAAATGTACAATATCCAGTACGTCAGATGTTTCTTTATGATCTTCAGTTCTGACAGCATTTACACTACTCCCCACAAATACCCAAAGTGGTTTGAAAAGTCTAAACTGTGATACTATTTCTGGTTTGCTTCTAAAAAGAAGAAGCTGCTGATAGAATGAAAGGAGGTTTGCTGTAAGATACATGTTCTTAAAATCAGCATTATCCTCCTTCAGGTTAAGTATTCTATAGTCTTTGCCGTAGCCATCCTCGTAAAAATACTTATAGGAGTAATCAAATAATATGCTTTTTGAATATTCTTGTGTAAGTTCCTCTTTCTTGCTTTTTGAGGTTGCTGCACTTATTGCTTGTCCAAATGTGGCTGAGTATTCAAATGCAAAGCCCGTTTTACTGAGCTGGTCCCTGTATCTTTTCCATTGGTCTCCGCTCATCCCACCATGACCTTCATCAATGAGTACTAGATTATTGGTTTCGAAACTTTCAACCGCTACTGTCTTTTCTTTACTTTCTTCCGATAGCTTTGATATTTCAATTATCTCAACTTCTTTTCCAGAAAAGACTTTGGGTAAGTTCTTCGCAAATAATCGCGCATCAATTTTCGACAATTCCAAATCAAGCAAGTGTTGCTTGGAAAGTGCATCATTTGGTGTGATTAGCAATATCTTGTTTTCATGCGTTCTTGTATGCTTTTGGGCATAATGTAGATATTGCTTAATATTTATGTGCATCAAAAAAGTTTTACCGCTACCGGTGGCATTCCAGAATGCTAGTTTATTTAAGTCTGCGTCATCAAATGGCGCAACCTGATAAATTATTTCTCCTCTAGCAAGCCTTCTGCCTTGGTTTTTCTCAATTTGCTTTGTATTAAACGCTGTTCCATATTCATTTAGATCATGCTGAAGTTGCTTTTTGTTCGTAAAATATTTATCTAAGTATATTTCGGTGAACAACAAGGAAAGATACTGGAAATACTTCCATATAATCACCTCATCTCGTCCGTCTGATATTTCCCGAGTATAGCGTACAATGTTTTCATCATACTGCTGTAGCATGGTTTCCGTTATATCTTCAGTTAGATATAGGTGTGCCTTTAGTTGCTCCAAAAACCTGGTGTTGCCTTCCTCTGTATAGCCCTCGCTAGAAGATAGTTTTAGCTCTTTGAATACCTGTAAACCAGATTTTGCAATGATTTTTGAACCAATGGCATCTATTCCAAAGAGCGACAAGAGGTACTTGTTAAGTACTATTTTATCATGAAAATTTGCCATTATAATTCAGTTTCGTTAAACATTTTCTTGAAAAAAGTTTCCTCTATCAGCTTAATCTTAAACTGGTCTCCATCGGTACGGAGGTTCTCCAAATGGTGGTCACCATTGATGTAGATTTGTTGGAATTCCTGAGTTCGCTGACTGGTATAAAATCTTCTAATCAACTTCTCCACCTCATCATGTGTAGTAGTTTCTAAATCCCTCCAAATGACCAACGTTTTTACTCCTTGTCGAGTGACACCTTCTACTACTTTGATGTCTTTTATACGCTGTATTTTGCTGACATATAGCCCTATCAAGTAGTTAAATGTTTCTACCAAATCCACCTTCACCGGTTTGAGTTCGTTATTCTCAGTCACCTTTAGATAATAATCAAATGGTTTGCGGAACATTTCTAAGTTGAACAAGTGTTCCCGGCTTTCTATATCTAACATATACTTAAGTAGATATTCCTCTTTTGCCTTGCTTGCAAAATCTTGTTCCCAGAGTCCTGACGTAGTATCAAAATATAGGTTATTCAAAGTATCTTCGTAGCTTTCCAGCACCTGATACTTCACAATTTGGGATATTCCACCCTTGTCTTGCGGTTTACCGGTTCTCCAGTTGTCTGAATAAATTATTTTTTGAATACGCGGCTTGGTTACGGAGTTGAAGTAGGTGCCCATTTCTACTAGAATGTACCTGCGATTGCCAGATTCACGATTAGCTTTTATCACAGCATGTGCAGTTGTTCCTGATCCACCAAAGTAGTCAAGAATATATGCCTTTGGATTTGCAGAAATATTAATAAAATCTACAACTGTATTAAGGCTCTTGGGATAATCAAAGGGATTTTTAGGTAAAATTTCAGAAAGCAAGTTAGTCCCTTTACTAGAAGAATCATGGGCTTCTCCAAACCATAAACTTTTTGGCAAATAGGTGTTTACGGCAATGTCGATTTGGTAAATTGTATTTCCTTTATTAATAAGTTCTTTCTTTAAAATGCCTGAGAGGCATGTTTCAAACCCCCATCGCCATCTGCCTTTTGAGCCATCTTCTCTAATAGGTAAAATGAATTCGTATCCGGAGGAATTGTACTTTAATTTTAAGTCTTCAACATATTTGTCATTAAATTTTCTATCAAAAAAAATTTTTTTATATTCATCTTCGTCAATTGAAAAAAGACTCCCATCTTTTACAAGAATTGGAAAATACATAAATGGTCTATCTTCACGTTGTGCACCACTTCCAGATCTTCGTAAAGGCAATTCCCTATATCTACCTAAAACTTCATCAGTTTTGGGGTACTTCTCTTTAATTTCATCGTCGGATAATTTCAAACGAAACATTCTTGCAGAATCTATTTCTCTCGCAGCTAAAATTGTATATTCGTGGCTTGTTGCAAAAAACTTAGCATCTCGGCCCTTAGGGTTATTCATAATCGAGATGTTGCCTATGAAATTATTGTTTCCAAAAGTGGACTTGACTAACAGCTCTAACTTCGAAAATTCAACATCATCTATTGCAATTTGGAAAACCCCCTCAAGATTCATTAGGTTTCTTGATACAATTATTCTGTCGTTTATTAATGAAAGCCACGACGAATGCTCATAATCGTTTTTGTAAGCTATTTTAGATGCATTTGAATTGTAAGGCGGATCAATATAAATGCTGTCCACTGTATCAGCAAATTTTTCTTGCATCAAACTTAAGGCCTGAAAATTCTCAGAATTAATCAGCAACCCATTAGTTTGCACATCCAAATCATCAAATTCCGCAAGCAATCTGTCCTTGAATACTTCATCAAAAAACTTAGTATCCAACACCAAAAACGGCTCAAATACCAATTGCTGCTCGTTCAGAATATCCACATCAAATAAAGTCTTCCATTCCTTTAGTTGTTCATTATTTTGAAAAATCTCCGGATAATAAGTACTCGGGATATTGTCAAGCGTAATGCAATAGTCTGTACGGATGACAAACTTCTTTTTAAGCCATAGCTTTTTCTGGAAATTTTCAATCTGAGCCAAGAAGTCTATTATCTTTTGAGCTACTACTTTTATGGCTTTCACCTTGCTCAATTGTGCCACGAAAAACTCAGTATGCTTGGTGTTGATATCATCGAGATAAAGCACTTCGTTCTTGATATAAAAATCAAGCTCACGCGATAAAAAACCACCAAGGTCTTTATGGATGAAATAGTCAAAACTATTCTTAGACACATAATCATTGAGATGTTTTTCTAATAATGTGCGGCTTCTATTTTTCTCAGTTGGACTAAGCGCAAGAACATCAGATAAAAAGCTGCTAGGAACCTTTGTTTTTAGTAATGTTATAGCCTCATTGATTAGGGTTTCCTGTTTTATAGTTTTGGCAATGGGTTCATATACAAAATTGATGAACAATTCTCCGTCCACCTCCTCTACCGGAAGCTCGGCGTAAATGGCAAATTTTCGCTCTGCATCGCCCTGGGTTTTGTTGTTGTTTTGCTCTGTGCTCACTTCTTTCAGTTGGAAAGTGATCTTTTTGCCACTTGGGGTCTGAAAGCCATAGTTCTTGAAGTTTTCAGATGATTTGATATAATATTGGTCGTGATTCGCCCAATGAAGCTTCACCTCTTCACCTTCATAGGGAATTGCATACACATCCTTTTTGTAGCGACGCATCGAGATAAAATCCCCATCCTTATAGTACCGACGAAAGAAATTAGCAAGGTGTGAAAACACCTCTTGCTCTAGCAAGCTTGAGTTTTCAACTTCTTGAAGTTTTTCTTTCAACAATTTATACTTAGGGCTATCTTCCGCTACTATTCCGGCATCATCTAAGGTCTTCTTCAGCGTTTTTATATCGCTTTCAATTTGCGTTTTGTCGGTAGATTGAGTCTCGCTCAGGGCTTTCTTGATGTCCTCCGGCAATTGTTTATCTATGAACTCATTTACCTGCTTGCGCTTTTGGTTCATTATTCTATAAATACCGAAATCAAGGTCTGCCTTGTTTAGCTCAAATATGTCGTTCAGTACGTCTTTCAGTTGTGTATAATTGTTCATCTTAAATAATTTCAAATGATACGGTGAATAGTTCCTCTTCCTTGATGGTTCGGGTTAGTTTGCCTTTAGCTTCGGAAATCATAGAATCACGTTGCTCGTTTATTTCATCCTCACGATCATATATTTCTTGCCTCAGGCGATTGTATTTTCGCTTAATCTTGGAAATTTTCTCTTGCAATGCAATGAGCTCTTCGGCTAGTATATTTTCTTTGTGTTGCTCGCGTTCTAGCTCTCGTAGCTTTTGGCGTTCCTCCTTTAGATCAATTTCTAAAGCACGGATTTTGTCATCAGCCCAATGCTCAAATTTAGTAAACTCTCGCTGCATAAACGCGGCATCAGTTTTTTCCAGATAATCCAGCTTCTGTTTTTTATTACTTTGATGTTCTTTTTCCAGTTCTGAAGTATCATATTTTGCAAAAACATCAGTTTGTGCTTTTAGGTTAAGTAGGTCTCTTACATTTTGCTCTGAAAGTAGTTTTTTATCTTGAGTGGTTCCGGTTAGGATCAAGGTGTCATGTTGTTCTAAGTCAGAGTGTACTGCTAAGTTGCTAATTTTTATCAAGCCTTTGGCTCCTCTTAACTCTTCCAAAGCTTTATAACGAATGCGTGAGGAAGCCAAGTCAAATATCAAATGCGCCTTTTCGGTTTTTTCCGATTTGGCTTTTGTCAAAAGTTTTTGTGCTACCTCACTTTGTATTCTGTAGTGTTTTGCATCTGTACGGTTTTTATTCAAGGTATATCTGTCACCACTTTCTATTAAAGTAAAAGTAAAGTCCCCGTTTTCAAACTCGGCTAAGTTGGTTAAATAGAATTTAGTGATTTCCCAGAGCCATTTTTCAAATTTTTCAAGGAAGGTTTTGGTTTCAGAATAGGTGATTCTGAGTTTGTTAATCACGCTACCCTCAAAGTTTTCAAAAAGTACACTTTGCACCTCTTTTATCCGCCTGTCAATAGCATCTTTAAATTCTTCCTCTAAAGCCTTGAAATACGCATGTATTTCATCTTTGGTACGACATTGTTTGTAGGCTTCTATCATTCGCTTCTCAAAATCAACTCCATTCTCGATAGTACCTAATACATGATCGGAAGAGCCGAAGACTCCTTGGAATAAGTTATACTTCTGCTCCAAAAGCTCAAATACACGCGCCTCTACTTCGTTGTCGTTATTCAAAAAGTTCACTACTACGACATCATGCAACTGACCATATCGATGACACCTGCCTATACGTTGCTCGATACGTTGAGGATTCCAGGGCAAATCGAAGTTAACCACCATGCTGCAAAACTGTAAATTGATACCTTCAGCAGCGGCTTCGGTAGCTATCATTATTTGATAGTCATCACTTTTGAAGGTGTCAACCAAAGCATTTCTGATATCAACACTTTTCGAATGGGTGAGTTTTCCATAGTTATTTTTATCTGCTACCCAATTCCTGTAAATAGCACTCGATAGTTCATCGGTGTTATTGCCATTGAACAATACAATTCTTCCTTTATACTTTTCCTTCGATAATCGCTCAAATAAATACTGTTGCGTCCGAGTGGATTCTGTGAATATCAAAGCCTTTTGGTTGGCGCCAAGTTCCTGTAGTTTGCTGAACCCGGTTTCAAGTGCTACAATGAGTTTCTCTCCTTTTTCATTATATTCTATACTATTGGCTAGTAGCAAATACTCAGTGAGTGTTGCGATTTCTTGCTCTATGTTTTCCTTATCTAATATAGAAATTTCATTCGTATATGCATCTTCTTCAATGTCAGCATCTTCTCTTTCATCGTCGAAATTTTCGTATTCTTCCTCAAACCAAGAAATGATTTCATCTTCAACCACTGTGGATGTGGCGAGTACAACATTTAGTCTTTTGATAAGTGCCTCTAGGGTCTTACCAATAGCAAAGGAAGAGGAGCCTAGCAATTTAAACATGACCGACTCCATCAAATGTCGCTGGGCTCGAGGTAGAGCATAGATAGTTTCACCCCTTAAGTACTCCAATACATTATTGTACAACTGCCTCTCCTTTTCCGTGGGCGTGAATTGTTGAGTTATAGGAATTCTCTCTCTATATGGTACAAATTCTCTAACATCCTGCCTGAGCGTTCTGTGTACTATTGGTTTGAGTTTTTCTTTCAATTCTAAAAGGTCACATTCGCCATTCACATACTGTTTCCTGAAGGATTTGATATCTCCAAACACAGATTGGTCAATTATGCTGACAAGTCCATAGAGTTCATCCAATCTATTTTGCAAAGGTGTAGCTGTCAGTAATATCTTTTTATAGTCTTTGAGCGCATTTTTTATCTTTGCCGCAATGCTGTCCGGATTCTTATGAACGTTTCGAAGGTAATGCGCTTCATCTAATACAACCAAATCCCACGACGTGAGTTGTATTGCCTCCTCCTTTTTACTTGCATACTGGTAGGAGCAAATCTTAATAGTTCTTCCATCATCAAATGGATTTTTAGAGCCATCCTTGTATTTTGTATCGAAAAGCTTACTGTCCATCACTTCCGATTTCAGATAAAACTTATCTGCCAATTCATTCGCCCATTGCTTTCTCAAGGATGAAGGACAAATAATTAGGATGCGTCGCTTATTTTCCGCCCACTGCTGACTAAGCAAAATGCCGGCTTCAATCGTCTTACCCAGTCCAACCTCATCAGCTAAAATGGCTCCTTTGGAAAAAGGAGACTTAAACGCAAATAGAGCTGCCTCTACCTGGTGAGGATTCAGTTCCACTTGTGCATCCATCAAGGTAACACCAAATTTTTCAGAAGAGTCTGAGCTTGCGCGTTTTAACAGCTCGTAGGCATAGTATTTAGCTTGGTATAGTGTAATCATCAATTCTTAAGCATTTATTGGTTGTTGTATTTATTAAACAGGTTCTACTTCGCTTTTAGTCCGATAGCGCAAGTCTGTCCTCAAGCTCGTGGCGCAGCAACAAACACAAAGCTAGCGCGCAATTCAGAAAGCCTAGTGCAAATATTGCGTCAACTGTGCCGACATACGCGAAGCAAAAAAACCAAGCTTTTCCGACTAACTAGAAGAAAACTACTCCCTTTTGCCCCAAGCACACCATTGTAGGCGCAAATGTAACTACTTTACTTTGTTTTTTTATTTCAATGTGCGTTTTTTGTGGAATATGTCTTTCTTTTAAGAATATTCCATTGCTGTAGGTTTGTACAGCCGCATAGGTTGTTTTTCTCGTTGCTTTTAAGCCAGTTTCGTTGCCTTATGTCGGCACAGCCGACGCAATAGCGGCACTAGATTTTTAATCTTTCCCCAGCGGTAGCCCACCAGTGACGATTAAGCCCTAAATGATGTAGGCTTTTATCTAAATATATTTTTGTATGAAATTTTTAAATCTAATTCCTCTTTCTAGAGAATCGTGCTTACCTTCAAGAACTTCAATAGTTCCATGCTCTTTTAGTGTAGTGATTTCATTTTCTGAAATTTTCTCATGCCCAAAATATTTGGATTCAAGGATATAAAAAAAACATTCAAATCCTTTAGAATTTAACTCTTTAAGTATTTCGGTAGTATTCCTTGCCCTATCGTTTTCCTCAAAGGCGGGGCAAAAAGCCATAATAACCTCGCTTTTTCCTGTAATTCGGTTTTGAACCCATTTCAGTAACCCTTCAGAATTGTCATCATTTGACATTTTTCTAACAAAAACGGACAATTGTTTGTCGTTTTTATTAATAGTTGCATATTTTTTTTTTGAAGATTGTCCAGTTAATTCCTTTAGAGTAAATGATTTACCCCAATTAGAGTGCCCAACCAAAAGAAATGCTTTCTTGCTCATTATTTTGTTGTTATTGTGATCAAAAAATTATTGTTATGAAATTGATACCTTGTTAATGATTATCTATTGTGATTTTCCGCTAGTCCAAGTCTATCCTCAAGCGCATGGCGCAGCCACACAAAACGCTAGCGCGTAACTCAAAAAGCCTTGTGCCTCTATTGCGTCAACTATGCCGATATACGCGAAGCACAAAACCCAAGCTTTTCTGATTAACAAGAAGAAAACTACTCCCTTTTGCCCCAAGCACACCATTGTAGGCACAAATGTAACTACTTTACTTTGTTTTTATCTTTCAATGTGCGTTTTTTGTGGAATATGTCTTTCTTTTAAGCATATTCCATTGCAGTAGGTTTGTACTGCCGCTTATGTTATTTTTCTCGTTGTTTTTAAGCCAGTTTCTTTGCTGTATGTCGGCACAGCCGACGCAATAGTTGCAGGAGATTATAATCTTGCGCTAGCGGGTTTATTAATTAAAAAGTTTGTCATTCTCGTTCAAAAATTCTTTTGTCGTCAAGAGCAAAAATTGACGGATATTATGTCTTTGATATAACTCTCGTCCAAATTCGACTAACTTTTCAACTGAATAAATGTCGTTGTCGTTCTCTGGATATGGTCTAACAAAATCAAATTCTTTGATGTCCTCAAGTTTTGAAAGAAATGCTCTTGGTGTTGTCCAATTATTTGAGTTAGTAAATGCTGAGTTAAAAATATATTTGAGCCTGTCGCTTAGTCGGCTGGATGAATTTGTTAGAAGTTTTGGAGAATGCCAAGCAATGTCTGTCCCGTTATTAGAGAAGGAATAATAATGCTCATCAGTTGATACGTTTTCATGAGGCACAATAGAAACATGTCCTCGTAGAAAAGGAACGAGGCCTAAATATGAAGTCCAACGTTCTTGATGAATTTCCACGATACCCCATTTATAATATGGAAAGGGATGATATCTGTCTGTTGATGAAAAAAGCATTTGTTCATATTGAGTTTTTGATAGTGTCAAAGGGGAAACATAAAAGGCATGAGAAGTTCCAGTGTTGGCAAGTTTCAGTAAAATGTTGTGTTGAAAATCAGAAGCCGTTTTTGCCATTGCTCTCAACTTGAAATAAAGTGTTGGGTTATCAGAAAGATTTTCTCTGCTTCTAAAAGTTCTTATTTTTTTTCGCTCATCAATGAATTAAGGTGAATACATTATCTTTGCGTCAAAAATGCTAGTACTACCTATACAAGATTTGATTGACTCAGAGAAGTGTTATACCATGTCGTTAAACTATCTTCACCCGCAAGGGTTCACAGTACGTGGCTGTTTTCGAGTTGAGTTTCAACCTTAAAAACTACCCAAATCTCGCCTTCCAAATTTTTATAACCCCAGATTTCTATCTTGAAAAACTCATTTCACCTTAATTCATTCATGAGCGTTTTTTTTAATGCTGTCAAGTGAAAAGGAAATGGGAGCTGAACAGGAAACAAATTATTATTCAACCTTGTCAGTCCTTCAGAAACTTTAAACTGCATATAGATTGGAATTACATGATTAAATTTCTTGTCTGCACCAGTAACTTGCTCGTCAATATCAAGTAAACGAAATGGAATTTGTCTACCGATTGGTGTTATCCAACCAAAGTATGTTGCTACATCAGCTTCAATCTGTTTCTCTGAGAGTTCACTGTCAAGCTTAAATGCCATGTGTAAAAGTTGTTTTATGTCTGTCGGTTCAGGTTTGTACTGTCGTCATCGAATAGCCGCTAACTACTAAATATGCAAACGTTTCGTAGCACTTTTTGTATAGCAACAAGTACAATACAATAATAACAACAAAGGTACAACATAAATTCTCACCCTCCCAACATTAATTAAACTTTTTTTGATATGTACACGACAAATCCAACAAACAAAGCTCACAAATCAAAATTGTGTAATACTCCTATTTGCCAAAGCAATAGCGCTTGGTATCCGTATCGCACCCGCAGCAGCGATAGAAGCGGAAATAGCTGCAAAAATCGCCTTGAACGACGGACTAAGCTATGCACTACGCCCGAGAGGCGATTTTTGGAGCTATTGCAGCGGATAGCGCGGTGACTTGAAAGTGCCCTCCCGTAGGACTGAGCGTTGGTGATCAGGCAAAAGGGCACTTTCAAGGCGGCTGCCACAATTAGTTATGAGATATGAAATATGAGTTATGAAATATGAGATATGAAATATGAGATATGAAATATGAGATATGAAATATGAGATATGAAATATGAGATATGAAATATGAGATATGAACTATAAGTGATGAACGATGAGTTAGGAGTGATGAGTGATGAACGATGAGTTAGGAGTGATGAGATATGAACGATGAGATATGAACGATGAGATATGAACGATGAGATATGAACGATGAGATATGAACGATGAGATATGAACGATGAGTGATGAGTGATGAACTGCGACTTGCAAACTTGGTGCGAGGACTTGAAAACTTGATTCTATGACTTAAAAACACGCTGCGAAGGCTTTATCAGGTTGTGCGAAGGCTTAATCAAGTTGTGCGAAGGCTTTATCAGGTTGTGCGAAGGCTTAATCAAGTTGTGCGAAGGCTTCATCAAGTTGTGCGAAGGCTTCATCAAGTTGTGCGAAGGCTTCATCAGGTTGTGCGAAGGTTTAATTAAGTTGTGCGAAGGCTTAATCAGGTTGTGCGAAGGCTTAATCAGGTTGTGCGAAGGTTTTATCAGGTTGTGCGAAGGCTTAATCAGATTGTGCGAAGGCTTAATCAGGTTGTGCGAAGGTTTAATTAAGTTGTGCGAAGGTTTCATCAGGTTGTGCGAAGGTCTCATCAGGTTGTGCGCAGGCTTCATGATGGGGTAGTGTGTGTTGAAAAATATGTCAATTGTCTGACAAATAAAAACATTTCGGAGGTAAAATGAATTGCGCACGCTGTTTGGGGTTTCAATAGGTATAACATTTGATGTTTTTTTTGCATCCCAAAAATGGGGCAGTGTGACATCTTGTGATCCTGCACGCCTATCTTTTGGGTGTTTTAAAAACCATTATAAATTATTAAATTTTTGTAGAAATGGACCAATCCAAGATTAAAATTACAACATTTACACAGGGTGGGCAGAATAGGCTCGCTATCTATGCGCTCAATGTGTGCAACATGATGAAGGCAAGTGCCACCTATGATGCCTATGCGACGGAGGTTGCCGACCTCACTGCGGCTGTGGTGGCGTTTCAGACTGCTTTGGTGAAAGCCGAGGAGGGCGGTAAGGGTAGGCGCGCTACTAAAGATGCGGCTAAGGTGGTGGTGACTCAAAAGTTGCGCACGCTCGCTCAAAAACTCGAACTGGACGCTAATTGCGACTTGGCATTCATCACAAATGCGGGTTTTGATGCCCAAACTGCCCCAACTAGGCACGTGGGACCTTTGAATGCTCCGGTAATTGTGTCGGCTGTGAGTACGGGTCAGAGTGGTCAGTTGGCTATCAAGTTGGCGCCGGAGTCGGTATCGCCCGGTACGGTGCAGTTTGCGCTAGAGTATAGCAACACGGAGGGCGAGACGTGGCACAATGGTCAGTACTTTACTGCCAAAAACTTCGTGGCGGTAAATATGCCGAGCTCCCTCAATATGCGCATCCGTGTGCGTGCTACAGGCACGCGTGCGCGGGTAAGCAGCTGGTCGATGGTGGAGAATTGTTCGGTGGTGTAGTTCTTTTTGGCTTTGCTCAATTGGAGTGATGGGAAAACGGACTTGGTGCTGACCGCAAGAGTCAGTATGACACGGATTTATACGGATTGGAACGGATTTTTTCTTTGCTTCGCAAAGGGATTGGAACGGATTTTTTTTTGCTCCGCAAAGGGATTGGAACGGATTTTTTCTTTGCTTCGCAAAGGGGGCAATGTCATTGAATTAAGGAATCCCCACCCCACGATTTCAATCGTGGGTGGGGATTCGTTTTATAGCCCACGAATTTATTCGTGGTATGACCGCGCTATGACCGCGCTGCAGCGCAAATTATTCACATGAATAAATTCATGTTCTCTCTATACCACTGCCGACCCACGATTGAAATCGTGGGATGGCGGACTAAATCAATGTTGTCCATTTCCGATCTTTTTTCTTCAATGTAATATTTCGACGCCTCCAGCGTCGTGAAACGAAATTGCACATACAATTTCCTATAAAACACAACCTTTTGAGGGTCTTTTCACTAACCTCCGGCTTCAGCCGGAGGTCAGAAAATGCGGCTCCTTTTTGGGGTTTTAACCCCATTTTACTAGGCTTTAGTTGAAAAATGGGGTTAAAACCCCAAAACTGAGGACGCATCTCAACCCACCGGCTGAAGCCGGCGGTTACTGAAAAAACAAATATTTCCAAGCCTTTGACTTTTTCCCCAACCCCACATGGAAAGAATGTAAGCGGAGTAAGTTCATAGCTGTATGGCTATTGCCAATTTTGAGTTAGTAGAGGTTAAGGATCAGATAATAGTAATAACCTCCTTGATTAATTAAAATCCAAGCTAAAATTTTATGTGTCTTGGGTTCAAATAATATTGTCCCGATTGGCTTTTCTTTATGTCCTTTTTGATAGTAAGCAAGCACATTAGGAATTTCATCCTGAAGTTGTAATGTGAAAGGCTTAAAAATTGCAACATCTTTGTCATAATACGAAATGGGTCTTGCGTCAATATTGTCTGCACCAATTGAGTCAATGAGATTGTGTAATGGTTGTAAAACAGAAGGAAATTTTTCTAGTCTTCTTTCTTTACGTTCAGTTGAAGTATCGGTCAGCACATAGTCGAAATAGATGTAGTCTTTAAATAAAGTGTCCAATGGCAGCTTTTCAAATTCTTTGTTGTCAACATACGAACAAAAATGCTTAAATGTCTTATGATATGTTATTTGGTCTTTTGTCCATGAAGACTTGTTGTATGCTGTTTTACAAGAGCAAACTGTTAGAATTAAAAAAACTGTCGATATGTAGTGCCTTTTTACCATTGGAGCCAACTTTTGAAGTTACAAAAATTTATCGTACTTTTTGGGTTGTAGCAAGTACAATGTAAACATCACAACAAAGATACCGCTTAGATCTCAATCCGCTGGCGCAAGTCTGTACGAAAGCCCGTGGCGCAGCCACACGCAAGGCTAGCGCGAGGCTCAAAAGCTTCGTGCCTCTAATGCGTCGGCTGTGCCGACATACGCGAAGCACAAAACCCAAGCTTTTCCGATCGATCAAAAGAAAACTACTCCCTCGTTGATAACAATAGCAACTATTTGTTTATCATTTGCGCCGTCGGTTATCGCATCTCGTGTTTCATTTCGTCCTTGTTGCAAGATGTTGAATAGATACCAGGCTACAAATCTTTGCTGCGCACATGCATTGTTCTTGCCTATTTGTTTACGGATTTTTCACTCATTTTCAAGCACTTATGTACGATTTCAACGGCTTGATTTGGAGTTTTGATTTTTCCAATATCAGCATCATTGATTGAAATATCAAACATTTTTTCAAGTTTCATCACAAATTCAACAGTATTTAGTGAGTCGAAACCTAATTCATTTACTAAATCTTTATCCCAACCAAAATTATTTTTATCAAAAATAGGTTCCCTATGGTATGTCCGTTCATGAATAAATTCAGACTCTATTTTATTTCTAATTTGGTTTTTACTCAATATTTTATTCTTTCCTTTTACAGAACCGCATGATGTTGCAATATTAACAATGATTAGAATTGTATATTTGATAACAAATGTTCTTCGTGTCATAGATGCTTTTAATTTTTATTGTTTTCAATCAAGGCATGAGTTGTCCGCTATCGCAAGTCTGTCCTCAAGCCCGTGGCGCAGCCACACACAAGGCTAGCGCGAGGCTCAAAAGCCTCGTGCCTCTATTGCGTCGGCTGTGCCGACATACGCGAAGCACAAAACCCAAGCTTTTCCGACTAACTAGAAGAAAACTGCCCCCTTTTGCCCCAAGCTCACCAATGTAGGCACAAATGTAACTACTTTACTTTGTTTTTTTATTTCAATGTGCGTTTTTTGTGGAATATGTCTTTCTTTTAAGTATATTCCATTGCAGTGGGTTTGTACAGCCGCTTAGGTTATTTTTCGCTTTCTATTAAGCCAATTTCGTTGCCGTATGTCGGCACAGCCGACGCAATAGAGGCACGAGGCTGAAGTGCCGTGCGTCAGCGTAGGCAGTCTCGTGCCAGCTGGAATGCAGGAGCGTAGCAAGTATAGCCTTTTTCTTCGAAATATTTTATCCAAGTTTCCCAACTTGCAGGGTTCATAAAAAGTCCGTGAATGAACACGATTGTTTTTGATTGTATCATTTTTTCTATTATTTTATTCAGCAAAGGTGAGACAATGAAACCAGAATAGTTTTAACCCAAGTTAAAATCGTATCATTTGCCTGAAAGTCTTTTTCTAATTCTACTCAAAGACGGACCTTGAATACCCAAATAGGATGAAATATGATACAACGGAATATTATTAAAAATATCAGGATGGTTTTTGATTAAGTCCAGGTAGCGTTCTTCGGGTGTTTTAAAAACAAATCCTTCCATTCTTTCGATGCTTATATTAAATGCTTCTTGAGCCATTAAACGGCCAAATCGTTCCCATTTATGAGATTGTTTGTAAAGAGAAAGTAAGTCGTCAATATTTATATACAGTATTGAAGCATCTGTCAATGCTTGGGTTTGATAGTCGCAAGGTGTCTGATTGATAAAACTCTTGAACGGAACCACAAATTGATTTTTTGAATACAAAAAAATATTTTTTTCTTCATCTGTTTTTTTGTATATCACATAAGAACGAAAAGCACCTTCTTTGATAAATCCTAAATATCTACAAATAGTTTTTTGTTGGTTGAAATAGTCGCCTTTTTTGTATTCTTTTGTGTGCCAAAAAGAAACGGACAAATTAAATTCGTCAGCTGTCAAGTCGGCAAATTGATTCAGAACATAAGCAAGTATTTCCATATCTGTTATTCTTGTTTTGGGTGTTGAGTGTCGCTTTACAATGACCGCTAATGGTTTCGGGTTTAAGAAGTTGGCGATTTCGGGGCACAAAATTTTCAACATGCACAAAAGTTTGATTAAAAAACTGAACTTGATATAACAAGCGAACAGCCAATTTGGTGTCCCATAAAAAAGGGTCATTCTTGAACTCCCAATATTGAAAGATTTCCGCCCCATTTTTTCTAATCACAATAGGTTGAAGCGTTTGAAGTGAAATGTGTTGCTCATTTCCACTGTCATGACAACCTAGTATGAAAATAGCGACTAATGAAAATAGTCCACTCAATAACTTAATTCTTCTATTCATATTTAGGAATGATGAAATAATAACTTACCATTTTTATCTGATTCATTTCCGCCCATACTTCCTATATTTTTATTTAAATAGCTAGGCTATTCGCATAAAAATATACTCGTCTGGACGAAAATGAATCTACCTAAAAACGATAACTTATTATTTCATCATTCCTTATTTGACTAATTATTCTCAAATAATTTCTTTCCGTTTTTCCACTCTTTATTCCTTAGCAATAGCACTTGGTATCCGTATAGCACCTGCAGCAGTGATAGAAGCGGAAATAGCTGCAAAAATCGCCTGCTGAAAGACAATGGGCTGAAATCCAAAGTATTAGGCGATTTTTGTAGCTATTGCAGCGGATAGCACGGCACCTTCAAAAACTGCCGATTCTACGCATTGGAGGATGATCGGATACTTTATGGCAGTTTTTGAAGGTGGCTGCCTTGTCGTCTTGTCTTATGCAAACAATAGCTCTATATGAAAAACCTCTTTCAGTGTCAATTATATGCATTAAAACATCTTTAATTGTCCATTTATTTATTGATGTTACTTTCTGTTTGCGATTTTCAAGTTTCATTTTTTGATATTTAAAGTATCACAACGTTTGGCTTTTATTCTGTTTTGTTAAACGTCCAAATTATTGCTTTTTCTTTCGTTGCTCTAAAAATTGTATGGTGTTTCTCATTCGGTTCAGCGGAATAATTCCATTTTATATTTGGCAGGTTTTCTGTCTTGAAAATTTCAGCCAAACTGTTTGTATATTGTGAAATGTCTTCGGCACTTGAACCTGCAAACCAAATACTTTTCTCTGTTTTTGGAAAATCAGCTAAATGTTCCTTTGCAGTTCTTACTAAATAGTGATTGTTCCACCAAATTGAAGGGTCAAATGCAATATAATTGTCAAACATGTCGGGTGAGAGAAAAAAAGTTTCCACTACAAATAGTCCTGACAATGATTCTCCAATAATGCTTCTTTCTGAAGTTGTTCTATATCGTTTATTAATTTCTGGGAAAAGTTCTTCTTTTATAAAAGCTCTAAATTTTTCAGAACCTCCAACAATTGGTGCAATTTCTTTGTCTTTTGCAATTTCCGTTGGACCCGATAAGTCTCTTCTTCGTTGTGTATTTGCTATACCTACTAAAATCATTGGTGGTATTTTTTTTGCAGTTATTAGCTCTGCAAGTGTATTCGCAATATGAGGAAAATCTTCGTCAATAATCCCTCCATCTGCCATATACATTGCCGGCAAAGAATCTGAGCTTGTTTTATACTCGGTTGGTACCCAGACATTTATATTTCTTGTTTCTCCAACTTGTTTAGATTCTATTGTAAATTCATCGTGAGTTGGCACTTTGTCTTCAGGCTGTTTTGGATTTGTACAACTTGAAACTATTACAAAAAATAATAATAGGCTAAAATTTATTAATTTCATTTTTTTCATTTTTATGCTGTTTTTCATTCCTTAAGCGGTTTTTCCAAGGTTGCGTACAAATTTAATTCAACTATTAAAGTCCTTGAAGTCAATTGATGGGTCATAATCGCTTTTTGTCCTTAAAGAATGTAATTCACTTTCAGGTCTTTTGGAGCGTATTATCGGAAACAAAAGTTGAACATACCAAGGTTCTTTTATTTGATTCCATGCTCCAAATTTTACAGGATATTTTCGGGTTATTTTAGCTGTTCCGAAAATTATATCCCATATAAAAAGCAAATTACCATAATTGCCATTTGGATGTGAAACACCATCTTCCGCGGTCAGTCCATGATGAGCAAAATGTGTACTGGGTGTAGAAATAACCCGCTCAACAACCCATGCGATGGGATGTAACATTTTTTGTCTATACAAAAATCTATCCCATTTGGTTTCGCTATGGGCAAGTAGAATAACTACTAACTTGATTGGTAGGTAGAACAAGTAAACGTATTCCATCCCTAAGAATACCAAGAGTGCAGAAAGCCAGATTCCAGGCATTAAGGCATAGTATAATATTGCATTTCTATATGTAACGAGTACTCCCATTTCTTCTACCACGTGATGTGGTCTGTGTAATTTCCACATCATCCGATTGGAATGGGAAATCCTGTGCCACCAATACTGAGTCATATCGTCCAACACTAAAAATGCCAAAACATGCCACAATATGGAAGTATTTGCAAAATAGTCTTCATATTGGGGGAACCACATTGTACCAGCCCAAATGGTAAAAACAAAAATTGAAGGCTGAACAAGCGTTGGTAAAGTAAAAAGGCTGACCAATTCAATCGTCCAGTCATTTTTAGTCCTCTTATCATCAAAGTATAAACCACCTAAGGCTTCAATTGCGCCCAAGATTAGGAGCATTGCCACAGGTATGGATTTGCTAATTAATTCATGTTCCATTTTCTTTTATTTATTAAAGTACCTCCATGGTAGTAACAGAATGGTGAAAGTCTAAGGAATGGCAATATTACGTAAAACCAATGAAAACGCCAAATAAAACATAGAGAATATATTTCATGTCAGGTTATGAAGAAAGTTTTTAATTTTGGTTTCTATATTCCATTGGTGTATAGCCTGTCTTTTGTTTAAATAGTTTATTAAAATATTGTGGATATTCAAATCCTAAACTATAAGCTATTTCTTGGATGTTCTTTTCTGTATTTATCAAATAATTCGAGTGCGTGACAAAATCGGGGCAACAAGGATTTAGGCAACATACTTAAAAGCTAAACTTTGCTCAGTTTCAATTCTATATTTCATAAAGTCTTCTAAGTCTCCATTTTGCTTTACGGCCCTCATATC
>CAJPEV010001316.1:0-69725 GCA_905338385.1 Darwinula stevensoni | reverse complement strand
GAGAACCTTGGCTGTGCAACTCCTCCCCCTCTCCCCTCTCCTCCCTTTTACTCCTCCCCCCGACCTTCTGGTGCCGTCCCTTCCTTGGCTTAGGAGCCTGTTCATGTTCATGGGCAGCTTTTCATAGGCGATTCAGTTACTGTGTGATTCTCGGCGTGCTCGATTGTGGCGAAATTCAATCGTTTTTAGTCTGACATTGATGACACATAGGGGTATTATGGTGGGTGTTGGCGAGTATCTGCATCGACGGCCGTCCAAGCCACCATAGATTCGCAATTGGAATTGGAATGGGGCAGTGGTACATACATGAGAGACACATAACAATATATTTAATGAGTAATAAAGGTGCATATGTATTATATAACGTATTCCCGAGAATAAACCTATACACTGGTAGGTTAATGATAATATTCATGTATTAATGTTTACACCATTAACCGTGTAAACTTTTTTATCTTTAGAGAATTTCCGGAATTTCTCAAAATGTACTAAATTTTGTCAATTGCATATGAGAAAATATTTGCCTAAGGAAGAGTTAACATGAAAATGATGCAATTTTTAATTACCAAGTGGATCCTGGAGGCTCAGAAATGTAGGCGACCTTATTTAAAAATGCTATGGTTAGTCGGTATTAAGCAAAAGTAAGTAATTCCAGAAACTTTTCAATTTTGCACTGGGTGAGTTTTTTAATTTTAATATTTCAATGCGTCCATTTAATTTTACAGAGATAATTTTCACTCTTTGGAAAATGAGTGCCTCGCACCTCTCGATTTCCGCTGTGTACCTAAGGTACACCCACGGGGGAGCAGTGGAGGGTGAGCTGATCCTCAGGGTCGAGCCGAAGATCTACGTGTTGGACTACCTCAAAGACAATTACCCTGGGTTCGTGAAGGGGTTCGGCATCGATATGGACAAATACACTGCCGTCTTTCAGCTCCAAGTGAGTGGGTTGAAGGGTCCCAATCGACTACAACTAGCCTAGAGAAACTCCATTGAATAAATTGCATGCTTAAGCATAAAAAGGTTCTTTGTTAACTTTTAGAAGCTGTCACGATTTGGAAGGAAAGTAACTTCCAAGAACAAACAAGGGTGGAAAATTTCTTTTTCCGTTGTCCGCGCTTCTCTGATTCTCATACGTTTTTCTCCGAACGGAATTCCATGGAATGTAGGAGGTTATTTTTTATAGTACTGTACATATATCATTGTAACGAAGGTAATTACCAATCATGTGGATATAGTACATCGTAAAATATTTCTGCCCGCACATCAATTGTACAAGTCCTTCCTCTGGGTCGTATCCACTAATTGTCGAGCGAATCGGAATTGAACGCTTTACGAGGTCTGACAATAAAATAACGAGACTGTATTTTTTAATAGCTGCATTTTTTATATTATTGTAAACTGTGGTGGCCTCCTTCAAAGTAGTTCCTTCTTGCAGCTGTACATGAATTCCAGCATTTTTTCCACCTGTCGAAGCACTTCTGGAAGTCAATCTCCTGCTAGATGTTTAGAACGCCCGCCGTAACCTTCTGAATCTCTTCCACGGTTTCAAAATATGTTCCCTTGATGAGTTTCTTCGCATTAGGGAACACGGAAAAGTCACACGGAGCGAGATCCGGTGAATAAGGGGGGGGGGGTTTCAAGTACTGTAATTGACTTTTTGCCAAAAACTCCTAAACGGAAAGTGCTGTGTGTGACGGTGCGTTATTGTGGTGTTCCACGATAACGCCAAATCCAAAATCCACTCATCAGGGAAAATTCCGGCCTCACACGACGAAACCGCAGTCTCAGACGTTTCAAAACTTCCAGATAAAACTGATGGTTGACTGTTTTACCAGCAGGAACAAACTCACCATGCACTATCCCTTTGCAGTCGAAGGAACAGAACATCATCGTCTTAACCGGTTAATCGTTTGGTTTTTCTTCGAGTTTGATCTTTTTGACGAGTGCTCCTAACAGTAATTAGGGTAAAGTGGTACTGCTCTGCAATCACTGCAAATATCATGACAAGTTTGTTACTGCATAGACTTAAGACATGCACTGATAGGATACAGCAATCGCCACTATCACAGTGTTGCCACACGCATTACGGTGTTGTCAGTCTCGTTATTTTATTGTCAGACCTCGTACTTTGCAGTTACTTGAGATCTTCATTCCTATCGATTTCTTCCAAACCGATTGTCATACTTTACATCACATGAGTAGGTGGAGTCATTGTACTGCAACATCGAATACGTCGGTCGGTGATCTTAATGTTAGGAAACTTAATAAGTCACGTCAGAGCCGCCATGTCCAGACATGGATGTCAAATGGGTCTCTGTTCATCACGCCTTATCCTAACCGTTCGATTCCATTCGGTTCTTCATCGGCCGCTTCAATTCCTCCTCGCAGATGAAAGACTGCCACAAAACAAGCATCCCGGCGGAGGTCCTGGGCATGGACGATCGGGAGCTGGCTCCCTCGTCCGTCAACATCACGGCCACCGTGAAGGAGAAGGGGACGGGTGTCCAGTTCACGGAAACCTTGATCCTCAACGTTGAAAGGAACCCCTTGGATATCGACTTGGAGGTCTCCCCAACGCATTTCAAGCCTGGTTTTGTCTACAATGGCCTGGTGAGTTTTCTAGTTAGCCGAAGTTGAATGAAATTGAGACAGTTACGTTTTTTATTTCATGATTTTGTTCGGGGAAGCATGTGAACGTGTAACCGCATAATTCAAAGGAAATAATGATTTCCACAACATATCTGTAGTGATAGTTTCAGTAGCATTTCAAGCTGGCATCTGGTATGTAGTCTTGAAACTATTGGCCTCATTGGCTCCGCGTGCGGCTTTTAACAAGTGCACCACGAGTGTCCGAAAATCTCGATAAAAGGGTTATCACATCAATGTGATAACTTTTTGAAGAGAAAATTTTCAGTTTTTTTCCTCGCTATTGTGAATGTCTGACATTCCATGTCGACAGGTTAAAGTGAAGGACAGGTCCGGGGCACCCGAAAAGGGTCAAATGATCCAGATCTGCAAGGATCCTTACGGTGAGCGTTTTCTTCGATGCCATCTCGATAGAGTAATCCGAATGATTTTGATTAGCCGTCTTTGAATCGATCAGGGTCTTCGGATGGGAACAAGGGGAAATGTCGAAATTTCACGACGGATTCTCAGGGCCTCGTCCGATTCCAGGTTCCTCCGCAGGTCCACGACGTGCACTCCATCAGTTTCGAGGTATATATCATGTTCATATTCCTTTTTCAGTCATGTTCCATCTTGCAGTTCAGCAAAACAAATTTTCACCACGAAAATGTTTGTTTGATCGGAAGTTGAATGATTAATAGGAAAATATGCATGTCAGGGTTAGACCCGTTAGTAATAAGCATAATAGTCACTTATTTGATGACCTTACATTATTTGCTTATATTTGTAAAAGAAAAAAAGATCGCTACCTTTATTCGTCTCAAATTCATAGGTTTTACATAATTACTGATCGTGTTTTACGGCATGGAATAGTAAATGCGAGGAGGGTTCAAAAAGTTCCGCAACTCAACATGAAAATTTCAAATGACTTCATTATTTAAAACAGTTTCATATTTAATCCTTCAAATTTCTCTCCCCCCCCCCCCAGCATCTATACATCGCTGCAACCTCGCCAGCCAATTCTGGAGAGCTCCATGGTACTCATATGCAGGGGTTTAGGGCTAAATTCACTGATTGAGGAAGGTCCTATGCAAATCATCATGCTGTTTGTAAACAAGAACGTCAACAATTGAAACGCCACCACCATTGGAAAGAATAGGCTTTGTTGTGTAGATAAGGCCCTAGAAGAACTTCTGGTTTTCATTCAAAAGTAAACAAATATAGGACTCGGGTTAATATATAATTATTTTAATTAATAAAGTCACTTGAAATTTACAAGTTAAGTTGCATACATTTTTTAACCCGCCTCGTAAGAACGCATTCCTTAGGTGAAGGAATGCTCATGAGCCCGCATTCCGCTAGGTTTCGGCACCCGGGAGGCAGAAGAACTACCCCAAAAACCACGACGAAGTGAAGTACTGCACCGTCTTCGTTTAGCTAAGCATGTTGCGCATATCCAGCCACTTGCCGACCAAGAGGGGGAGCCCTTCGATGTAGGTCTAGGAGGCGTCAAGCTGCTTTCCCCTCCACCTCTGCCACCTCCCAACCGAGGGTCTCCTCAAGCTGCAGCTCCTCTACTCAAACTCGACGCCCGACGTCCTCCATTATCAGGTGAAACTTCGGATTCGGCTTTCGTCAGTTCGACGAAAGGGGAGGTGGAGACGGTGGAGGGTTGCGAGGGTCTCCTCAAGCTGCAGCTCCTCTACTCAAACTCGACGCCCGACGTCCTCCATTATCAGGTGAAACTTCGGATTCGGCTTTCGGCTTTCGTGTTGAGAAGCGAATAGTGCATCTTGTTCTAACATGTTGTTCAATTCAATGTTGACCATGGTAAGGGTGTGAGCTGAGCGCGTCTGATTTTTATTCATCCTCTTCCTAGAATTTCATCACTCAGTAATCGAATCCATGTTTCTTTGAGCTTCGTGGGTGTGCAACGCGTGTGCAGGTAGCGGCCCGAGGGGACATCCTTGCCTCCGCCGCCTTTGATCACAGCTCAGAAGGGGAAGTGGAGGAACTTGGAGACCCAGAGCTCCTTCTCTATAAATCCGATAAGGAGACGCCAGATCCTGGGCTCTTGAGCAAGGCCACCGTCGAGATCCCGGTGACTCCCGAGATGGCACCTGAGAGTAAACTGGTGGTCTTTTACATTAGATCCGACGGAGAGGTGGTGTCCGATCACCTCACCTTCAGAGTGAACCGATGTCTCACCAACAAGGTTTTCCTATCTTCAAGAGTTCTTGTAAATTCCCCCAAAAACTTCAGGCTAATGTGTCTCATCTCATCGTTTCGCTTGGCAGGTGGAACTGGAATGGAGTGAAAAGGAAGTGGGGCCTGGATCGAAGGTAGGGCTGAAAGTGAAGGCCGAGCCGGAGTCAGTTTGTGGGTTGAGAGTGGTGGACAAGAGCGTGGACCTCCTCAGACCGGGGGATCAGCTGAATTTGGAGAAAGTGTTTCAGGCTTTGGAGCGCTTCCGGATATATGACTATGAGTCGCCCTCCCAGAGCACGGACTACAACTTCTGTCTCAGTCATCAGCCCTCAAAAAATATCTCTCGTATGCTTGTTCCCTGCTTATCAATTGTGTGGAAGCTTATTTGGCAGGACCTCTGTCAGCCGTGCTAACTTTTTAGGGATTAAGTCATGTGCATTATGCTGAGAGGATGGTAAGAACATGCACTAGTGCGCCTTGAATAGTAAAGTATTCATGACCAGTGGTATATCACATAGTACCAACGGGAAGGAACTACTTAAATAGCGAAAGCAGAAATCTATTGTGTATTGAAAAAAAAGCAAAGAAAACGTACTACTTCTCCTGAGAAGAAAGGAGGTCGGTTATCAGTACGCCTCTGTTCTGAATTGCAGAATGTGAAATCTATTGTTATATATGGCACTTAGTTTCTCTTTAGCATAACTTTTCCTTTTGATTTGCATGCATCGACGGCCAAAGGGCAAATTATTTTCACAGGTAGTTCTCACATTTCACAAGGACGATCAGCAGTTTACGCGAGAAATCAATCTGAGGGTGGAAGAGTGAGAAAAGTGGTATGGATATGTGATGAACACCATAATCAAGTGAACGAGACTTCAAGTGACATGAATTTAAAATATCAGATTTGCTCATAGCGGGAGAATTCAATCAAAACGCCCGAGCGGGAAGAGAGCGGGAAGAGAATCCCAGGGACAGCAAAACATCCAGCACATTCTAGCATGTTTGACACACACGTTCTAACGTGTGAATATGAAAAAAAAACTTGAGTGGTAATGAAATTAATCACGAGACAAAAGCGTGTAAGGAACATTCATTGCCTATTTCTCTCATTTAGCACTCGAACAAGCAGTGAGTCCCTGAAAAGCGCCATATTCATATATTTTTTACATAATGAATCATTGCATTTTTTGATGTTCTGCTCGGCAGGAAAATTGGAAAATCCCACTTTTTTCGTGTTGTCATTCGTGCTAGGTGCACTGGTACATACATTTTCCGCTGCAGGAGGGTTCTTGTATGTAGTGACGTCGTTTCGAGCTCATTTCATTACTTCGTGTAACATACGGAATATGGAGATTCAATAACATTCCAGTGCCTTACCCTGAGCCAACTCTCTTTAGCTGGGTAAATATCCTTTGGAATTATAATTCGCATGCCTTATGGGGAAATGAAAAATTACAAGACTTAGAACTTCAGCATGCGAAAGCAAATTTGCTTATATTGTCCGTTTTGTGTTATTTTGCCATGCAGAAGGCGATTCAGAGATCTTCGGTGGCTACGACTCCCGCAGTCATGCTCTCACATCCTTTGATGTGAGTCAATGTCACAAATATAAATCACAATAATATAACAATGCTGAAATTGGCGGAATATTTTTCCCTTCGTAGCGTTCGGGTCTACTGGTGCTGTCCGACCTGAGCGTCTATACCCTTCCCTGCCGAGTGCCTGTGTTCCATCACACTCAGGCATTTCGGCCTGTAAACGCACCAGGACTTTTAACGACTACAGTATCACTCTCGCAACCGGATGCTTTGGCTGACCAAAAGGAGACACTTGGTGGAGCTCCGATCGAACCGACTCACGACGATTTTCTTCCCGTTGAGGTTCGCGACTATTTCCCAGAGACTTGGCTTTGGTCTCTGGAGAACGTCGGGGAAAAAGGTCGGTGGTTCAGAGAGGGAAACGTTAATAAAAGCAGGTTTCCGTCACTCTACCTCCGTCTTCTTGCGTACAGGGGAGTTGAAATTAGAGGATCTGGAAGTGCCGGACACCATCACAGAGTGGGTGGGGTCAGCGGTGTGCAGCTCCCCACTGGCAGGACTGGGCTTGTCCTCCCCTCAATCCCTCATTGCCTCCCAGCCGTTCTTCCTCGACCTCACTCTACCCTATTCGATCAAGAGGGGGGAGATCCTTCCCCTCCCTATCTCCATATTTAACTACAAGGCACATCCGTTGCCTGTAAGCTTATCTCCAATGTCTCTCCAGATTAAAAAAAAGCATGGTCAAGCATTCATTGCTTTTTTAAATATTGCTTTTTCAACAGATTCGAGTTGAGCTGGAAGAATCCGCGTCTTTTAAGGTAGATGGAGACAAAATGAAAAGCCTTTGCTTAGCAGAGCAGGGAAATGAGGTGGTGACGTTCGACATAGACTTCCTGGAACTCGGAGAAGTGAACATCACCGTTGTGGTTCGGGTCGACCCTACCTTCCCCGATGTCTGCGGGTCAGACGTATTTCCTGCTTTGTATCTTTCTACTTACTTCTGGGATTCAAGTGGAATTTCTGAATATGTGTGTCCGTGAATGCGGAGGACGCCACTTTAGGCCAAATGTAATTCAGTAATTGATCAGTAACGTAGAAATGTTCGAATTCATTCCAGCTGTCGGTGCAGACGTTGCGTATCAACATGCTTCTCGTTTCTTTGTTCATGATTCCTCATTTCTTATTAAAATGGAACAGTTTTTTCAGCGTCTTGACAGCAATAGCTAAAATAGCGGAGTGACCCAACATCCGAAGATGAGAAGCTGAGGAAGATGCTGAGTGACGAATACCGCGACGCACATTTTCAGAGACTGCATTTATATCAGGAGTGTTTACACATTCTGGGTTCAAGGGGGATATTGAAGATCCACACAAGAGTCGGATCTTTCTTTTTGCAAGAAAATGTAGACATTAGCAAGGACTGAGGATGCACGTCACAACCTGGAATGGACAAAGCTATAAAGGTACTTGCAGAAAGTAGTGAGCGATGAAAGTCACAAGCCAGACTTACCAGACCTTGGCGGGAAGAGCCTCCAGACGACATTCGTTTCGGTTAGGGAATTAACTTCCTTGCAACTGCATCAGGTATTTCTTTCCAAATCCTGGCTGCCCAAAATCATTCATCCGTGAGGAGAGACTGAAACACCGAGGTAGCATCATACTAAAAATAAAAGGGAAAGTGATATAATTACCTTGTTTGTTCGTATCGTGACCAGACATATCTGAAAATTCTCCTTCTGTAACTGGGAATATGAACGGTACTCATTCGAATAATGAATTTGTTTCAATTCCAGTCTCTCGTCCACTGCGGAGTGCACCCCGTTAATAAGTGACGGTATCGTGAAGCCGATACGAGTAGAACCTGAAGGGTTCCCGGTAGAAGAGACGAAGAACTGGTATCTGTGCAGTAAGTCTTTCGTATTCGATGCACATCGAAACATGCACATGAAGCCTTGAAACCATTGGTTGATATCTAGTCAGGCATGAAAAAAAACTTTTTTCTCCACTGCAGAAATCGAATTTTTCGTTCTAAGCGACCGAGACTTTTTCCGAAGGGCTATGACATTTGGCGAGCTTATTGACGCTGACCGTATCACGCGGTCATTCATAACCTACTTGTGACATTCTCATTCCACGGCATTTCCAGAGGGAGATGAAGAGGTGAATGTGCTTCACTCACTGATCCTGCCGGAGGACGTTGTGCCGGATTCTGCTCGAGCGTGGGTCACCGCCTCTGGTGACCTCCTCGGACCCTCGCTTCAGGTATTAATATTTCGTCTCTGTAGGCAATATCAGTGTTTCCTTTCTCTTGATTGTGTGTTGTCGTTGTGTTCAACGGTATTTCTAAAGTAGTGGCCTCCACCTTTATGATTAGTTTCCACTGAGTTCAAAATTGAGAAACAATCGATTTCACATGGTGGAAATCACTTCATCACCCTTATGATATCCACACACTGTATGAAGTTTCAGTTCAATGCTACGAGCAATCGTAGAATGAAAACATGGTTTATAGATGCCCAGCGAGTAGTATGATCAAAGAAGCGATTGAGATTTTGATGGTCTACTCCCCTTCGTCCGCAATTTCTTCACATCGACATAGAATGATAAAACATTTACTTTCTCCACATATTTTGGGGAATTAAATTACCACTGGTTGCGATGAAAACACGAGTGTTATGTTCCACTTTGCCTTACATTCCTCCAGCATGAATCCACACCGTTGTCTCATGAAATTGTTGCCACTTTTACTCAATTTAATTTCCACCTAGTGGAGAGTATTACCCAAGGCGCATATTATATAGTTCTTTCTATATAACATCTTGAAAGACAATATATTGCTGCTCAATTCAAGATTCATACTTTTAGTCACGGCGGTTTCCCATTGGAGCTCTTCACGTTTCCTAGTCGTAACCTGCTTCTATCTCGGAATATGCTTATGCTGCAGGGAATAAAGTCGCTTGTGAGGTTGCCGACGGGCTGCGGGGAGCAGAACATGGTCGCTCTGGCTCCGAATATCTTCCTCCTCCAATATTTCAACGCCACGGATCAACTCAAGCCAGAACTGAAGGCGGAGCTCACCCACAATATGGAGATCGGTCTGTGAAATTGGAATGTGTCGAGACATGTCACAGCAGGCACAGGCCTGTTGCTCATCACTTTCATATTCAGGTAGATAACTTATTGAGTGGCCCTCGCATCTAAGTGGGTATTGCTGTCTTCGATAGAATGCATTATATGCAATCATTCAAAGATAAAATCGAGACAAACCATCCGGTGCATGTCACCTGCTACTTTTTTGCCCCTATTCCTTTTCTTCGTGAATAATATTCTGACGATTCCCTTTTCTCAGGATACCAGAGGGAGTTGAAATACAAGCACGACGACGGGTCGTTCAGCGCGTTCGGGAAGAACGACAAGGAAGGTTCTATGTGGCTGACGGCCTTCGTGATCAAAGGCTTCGGGCAGTCTCTTCCCTTCATCTCCATCGATCAAAGCCAATGGCAGGAGAGCGTCAGTTGGATCATTGAAAGGCAGCTGAAGAACGGGTGCTTCCCCAACGTCGGGAGGGTCTTCACGTCTCGCTATCAGGTTCAGTCACGTTCATTTCTTGTGTATTTCTTGGAGAGCCGCAGGACAGGAAATACCTTAAGTGGGAAGTTCTCACTCGTCACTTTCCTAAATTTTCCAGACGATCAGCACAAAAAAGAGCATCCCGAGGGCGAAATAGGAAGAAATGAGGATTACTGACATCATTGCTGCAGTTGATAGAGTTAAAGAAATCGGAACAAGGCTTCAATCTTTCCCTTTTAATTGCAACTGGAGCATTCATTTTGCCAATAGACTCAAAATTCACACGTGCGTTTCAACCTGACTATTTCAAATAAACGATTTTGCGGTACTAGAGTTGGTTATATTTCGTACTTTAATTTTCCCTGCGGAATGATGGACAATTTGGGCAGTGAACCATATCATCCTCGTGGCGTTTTAACTTTGGGCAAGAAAGACATGCTACCGCATTAAAACGATTGACTAAACGAATGGGGGCCATAAACTCGAAGGGCTAAAAGGTAAATTGGTCTATCTGTAAAAAAAAATGATTATAGATGATTTCGTGCTCATATTAACTTGTTCCTTTCATTGAAAGTAATAAGTTAATCTTTTACGTAATTCCAAAAAACTATTTATCGATACATACCACTTTCCCCCATTTTAATGCGAAAGTCACTGGAATATTTACTCCTTCCGTGAGGAGCTCGAGGAAATAATCCATTGCTGATAGACCTCTTCGTCTTTCAGACCTTCAATTTCTAGTCAACTAAAAATGCTAATTCGAGACTGTGATTCTTTAAGGGAGGACTGGACGATACTGAGGGCTCAGAGGGCTCAGAGACCGGGTTGTCGGCGTACGTCCTCATCTCTCTTCTGGAATCGGGTGCCGCCGTGGATGATGAAGTGATCCAGAGTGCCCTGCAGTGCCTGAAGGGTAACCAGAATCCCTCGACCTACACCCTTGCCCTCACCACGTACGCCTTCATCTTGGCGGGGGAAACCGAACTCGGTGGGATATATATGGACCAGCTCCTCAAAAAGGCCACCGAGAAAGATGGCCTTCTATTTTGGCACGCCTCTCCTGGTGGTAAGAAAGTCGTAATTTGCAACTTCCAGTGATAGAATCATGAATTATGTACTGTTTCAGGGGTGAGTCTAGATCATAAAAAACAGTTATTCTCGTTCTTTCCAATTGCATTTGCTTCACTGCATATGTATATAGAACCGTCAGACGCAGTGGACATAGAGATCACATCGTACGGAATCCTCTCACTGGTGAAGTTGGATCGAGAAGGCGATTCCAACAGAGCCCTTTCAGCGGTCCGTTGGGTTGCCTCCAAGAGGAATTCAAATGGGGGTTTCACTTCCACTCAGGTCTTCCCAGGCTACATTTTCCCTCCACTCGGAAGGAGAGCTATTTCTCAACGCCTGGTATTGCGTTTTTCAGGATACAGTGATGGCTTTGCAGGCCTTGGCGCGATACGCGACTCACGTGGGACTGGGAGACGTGGACATGAAGATCCAACTCTCCTCCCGTGACTGGGAGCACACCTTCCATCTCACAGATGAGAATCGTCTTGTCCAGCAGATGACCCCCGTCCCCTCTGTTCCCTTCTAAAAATATTATCTTGAAATGTTCTTCGCATTGTAATGCAAAGGACAAATATACCAATTGGAGAGGGAAATGGTTTCAATTATTGGGAGGAGGAGTGTTTTCATTTCCAGGGATGTCCCGGAATGAAGTTTCCAAAAAAAAAGTCTGGCGATTTTTGACCTACTTCTAACTATGTAGGTATAACTGTGTCTGTCAAAATGGGAGTAAGTAAAATAATTCAAGTTCTTGCCTACATGAATTTTTCTCTTCGGAGAAGTGAATGAGATGATCGGAGAAATATATCACAGTTACTTTTTTTTCGGATGAAACAGGTTTCAAGCCAGAAGAAAACGCCCTTCAGGACCTTCGCTCTCAGTCCCGAGGTATGTCATCCATACTCGGTTGAAAATTCTAGACAAAATAGGTGAAGGAAAGAGCATGGCTCTTTTTCAGGAATGATGAAGCGCTTGGAGGTGAATAAGGAGACTGGGGAGCTGGCCGTATACTTCGACCACTTGGACAAGGAGGGTTTCTGCCTTGATATCCCGATCGTTCGTAGTGTTACGGTGAAGAATTCCAAGCCGGCCCTCGTCAAGCTTTTGGACTATTATGCTCCCGAGATCCAAGACACCGAGGTAGGTCATGTTGGTTTGTTTCGGCTTCCACTTAAATTCATTGAACTCCCTATGACTATGACTTAAATTAGTTTCTATGCCGAAGACAACTTGCAATTTTCCCAGTTGTTCTACTTGTCATTCTCTTCGCTGAAGATTCTTATCTTCTGGGTGACGAGAATTCCCCCACGTATTGTAGCTGTGCAGAACAACTGTACTAGCTCAGAATAACGTCTAATCATGCAATGGGATACCATTCCATCTNTCTAATCATGCAATGGGATACCATTCCATCTCATGAGACCCTCGCCTTTTTAAATAAGTCTGTAAGCGTTGCCTTCTTCATTGCAATGTATCTTTTCATGCAATTTTTTTTTACCAATGAGCAATTTGGGGCGATCAGCTACTTTCTGCATACCGTTACTTCATGGATATTCTCTCGCGACACGTCAATTTAAAACTCATTCAGGAAGCTGAACCCTATGCAGTAAATTTATTTGAGAAATTAGAATAAAACATGCATTGACAGAAATTTTGAAGGTCGAATTGAATTGAATTAGGCTAAATTATTATTTTGATTTGAACAATCTAATTGAATCCACATCCTTCTGTTAAATGTCACACTTGATTTTCTGAAGCTCACGTCGCGCATGCAATGAAAGCAATGCTGAATGCATCTAAGCTCCATGCCGTAAGTTCTAGATTTGAAATCCTATTTGTCAAACAAAAAAATCTTTTCGTGCGGTTTTCTCGCCACCCGACATGTTTCCATGTTCATCTGAGATCCCCATGTTTTCACAGTTATACGAGATCGCCGAGTGCACCGGGGACGGAGAGGTCACCAATTTAGGAGAAGTCTCCAATTTTGAAGAAGTCGAGGGCATGCTCCCCAATGTGGACATCCGATCCCATTAACTGATTTAACTCGAATTTAATCCTGATCTTTTATGCCTCCTTGGAAATGAATGCAGCCCGAATTACTCTCTCTTCCATTCATAACATCACAAACTTGACATTAAACAAATTTATTGCTATGGCAGCTGTAAGACAAATATCGATAAAACGTAGTTCTTGATGACATGCTGAAGAATGAGAAAACATCTAAACCTGCTTTTTTTCCGAATACATTTCCTTATTTCTTGTGTTGGTACAAATGAGATACTTAAGAGTCTCTTCTGATTAATTGTTGTATTCCCGATACCTGGCGTTCCTTCGAAGCTGAGATGATGAAATCTTTCCCGACTACATTCCACTAATTATCAATGCATTCTGCATGGTATGTCACATTGTAAAGAAATTGAAGTGTGCAGTTCTGGATGCGTTTGATCGTTTGTAAATGCCACGGCGTTCTGCAATTTAAAATGTACTTTGGGGTAAGATTAATTTTGAACCAATGAAATACGACAACATGCCATTATGAGCACGTCCCACAGAATGTATTACTTCCATGCTATTTCCGACAAAATGGTTACTTAATATGTATACCGAGATGCAATGGGTGGAGAAATTGAAACAGACGAACCAACATTTTCCTTTGATGCCAAATCGTACCTGGATGGCAATTAGTAGTTCCATCATATTTCATGAATGTGTGTCTCCCATACTTAATGAAATACCTAATTCTCAGTAAAACTTAAGCCGAAGCGACGAGAGGGACGGAGCTTCCCAATTTCCCATCATCTTATTGTAGCGTTAAAATCCTTTGAAGAGTTCTCATGCCTTGTACGGGGTGTCCCAAAAATACCTAGTAAATTTTACTTTAAAATTTACTAATGCACAAATCACGCATATATCCCTTGCTATTTACTGCTTGTTAAATGTTCAACGTCATGACTCTTGTTATTTTGGCATCATGTTTTCATAAAACCCACGTCAGTTCCACTGATGTTCAAAATAAGCCCACATTCAGCATTTACGCACATGCATATTAGGGACAGATTTGAAAACGTATATTAGTGCACATATATTTTGAGTTATCACGTAATGCAGAATCAATTTTAGTCATCTTAAATCAATTGACCTGCGATGACACCAGAAGTCTTATCACGTTACGTTGGCACATCTTGGACTGATTTCATTGACCTACTAAAATCAATCCGTCAATTGAGATAGCTATTCAGAACTGGGGAACATAACTCAAATGGTGCACTGTTGAAGGTGCTAACATCGTCAAGTACATGTAAGTGTCTACTACCATGAGCGGCAATGCTTGCAGTTCCAATAATAGGTTTTTCAGTGTCACATCTATATGCAGGGTGCTCCGAAAGTTTCTAACCTACTAAAATAAAAATAGAGGCGATTTTAACGGGAATATTTTTATTTAATTACGTTCTATATGTTCAAGAATATTATAGGTACCAACTCATACAATATTACTTGATGTGACTTACTCGTACCCGCAGGAACTTCGGATGAGCGACCCAAAGTACTCAACAAACCGACGGATGACGCTCTTTGAGTTGGTTCCTCACTCGACTGAGAACCCCGTAAATGGCTGACGTTCAATTTCTGGGATGGAACTGACGCAGAACACTCTGCTGGGACCTGTGCCATATGTCTTTCAGGTGTGCAGGCCCAGGAAGTTCATTAGTAACGTCTTCTAGACCTTTACCAAAGTCTCTTCGATGGCGTGGAACTCAAAGACAGCCGTGTGGCATGGGGCTCCGTCCTGCATCAACTCCTTTTCAACAACAATCAATAACCGACCACAGTGTGGTCATGGAAAATGAAGAACAGGGAAATTATTACCCAACGGAGTTCATGAACAGACTTACTCAAGCTGGGCTTGCCCCCCATGAATTCACTTTAAAGCTATAATATCCATGGTTATCAGAAACCCAAATGATAAGCAAGCCTGCTTAACGGAGTTCAAGTCTTAGTTGTGGGACAACGTGAGCACTTCACTTGAAAAATTTTTAAATCGTCCATACCTTGTAGTCATCTCATCTATGCTACACGAAAAGAGACGAAACCATGATAAACGTTTTATGAGCTATTCCAAAGTTCAAAATAGGGTTCCTTAGGCGCCAGCCCTGCGTTCCTGTGTTCTCCGAATGGGTCAAGTCCGTTGTGGATTTGCAAGAAGTACTCGAATTGTCCCCTTTCTTCTTGAAGCATTTTTACTCTCTCAGCGTATCCTGGCTTATTTTGCTGCATCTCCGATTCTATGAGCAAGTCGTAATATTCCAACGCCGACAAGGGGTTGGGTTTCAAGGCGATCTTCTCCAGCTTCTGCAGAGACTCATGAGCCTCGATAATCATTTGGCACACTTGACGCTCTGCTATTCGAAAATTTTCCTTAAGCTTCTCGATGATTTGCTTGACTGTTATCTTTCCTTTTATGCCATCCTCGTAGCGTTTCTGAAGATCCTTGGATGTTTTCTCCACTTCCACTTCCTGCAGGTCGAATTTGTACGGGTTATTTTTGTGTTCTCTCCATTCGCATTTTTTAGGGCAAATTTTGCAAAAGCCTTTCTTCATCACTGAGCATTTGTGCTTCTTATCGTTTTGAGCAATCCCGCATGGCAAATGGCATGTATAATTGCATATCAGGCAATTGGTCAAAAATACACCCTTCTCCATGGGGATTTTCTGCAGACGCATCTCCTTGATTTTGTACTTAAAATTCTTGCTGGCATCTACTTCATCTTCAATTTTCTCCAGAACATCGTTCTCTTGTCGTAGCTCCTCCAGCTTTGATAAACCTTAAAGAAAGAGCGACAATCTCGTCTATAAAATAAGTTATTTTCATCTAGTGGGGAAAGAGTAGGGCGTATGAAAACATACGGCATCCACAGCATGGATATTTTTTAACTCTACGCTCTGTTACTCCTCACGTTTGACCAGAAATAATAGCAAATATATTTATATTTCAGAGGAGGCTATAGGTTTCTTGCAATCAGCAAAACATGGCTGCTCAAAAGAGACCTAATACTGTTGTTTGTCGTGATCGCGATGAAAGTGTTGCGTTATTATTTAACAATGAAAGTGATGCTCATGAGCAAAACATTCTAGAAGAAAGTGACAGTGATGAAAGCGGGGAAAGTGATGAGGAAGATCAACAGGTAAATATTGGTACTCCAAACCCAAGAAATGCGAGTCCTGAATTGGGTGGAGCATAATAAGTTGAATAGACCCATTGAAAGATGCCAGTTTACGGGACAACCTGGCATAAATATTTCTATTAGTGATGTGAATGATTCACTGGAGTCGTTTGAACTGTTTGTGAAAGAAAAATTGGTGGAGCTCATCTAATAATTTAATTCGAAGAGGTCAAAAGCTGCGGCGGCGGTGATGGTGGTGGTCGTGGCTATCACCCCCACGTGCGGGCCTACGATGCAATGCCATTCTGGGTCATAGGCAAGGCCTACAAGATTAGGCCTTCCCAGGCCATCTTATGGTGACGGATGAGGATGGCATCGGGAGACTCGACTGAATGTCCGGGGTTCGGTGGTGTAGTGATAGCACACCTGACCGGCAATCAGGAGGCCCGGGTTCAATTCCCGGCCGTTCCTTGGCTTCTTTCGTCCTCTCATGCCTTCAATCGTCCGTCTCCCACTACCCTCCGTAACATTATCTCATACTTTAATTCGAACAGTCCGATAGTTGTGGTAGTGGTAGTCACCCGAGCGCGCGAGGCCTACAAGACTGTCACTTCAGGCCATAGGCGTGGCCATCCAACGCTTTTAGCGCCAGCTCCATCGAGCTATATCAGTCTGAGCCATACTTAGCTGTGTCAATCAAAGGATGGTAAGAATTGAATGCCTGTCATGTTTTCACTGATCGACTGCAAGTTCTCCATCTGAATACATTCTTCGATCAAGTGTTTTCTTCTGTATTTATTTTTTTTCCGTTAGATCACATGCGCTAAATTCCCTCTGTGCTGAAGTCGAACAAATTCTTCGAAACGGCCCGTACTGTTTCAGAATCAGTGGTACCTGTACCGTATGCAAATGCTAATAACCCATGAGCTAATCGATGATACAAGAGTATTGAATGTGCTGGGAAGAAGTTGTGGTGGTGGCTGTAACCGCAACGCGCAAGGCCTACGAGACTACAAGGTCTCATTTCAGGCCATGGGCTACTCCATCCATTGCTCAATGCGCCAGGTCCATTAGGCTATGCCATCCGTGGCTATGGGCTAGACCATCCACCGTTGAAAGCGTGAGGTCTATGGGGCTATGCTATTCTGGCCAAAGGCTTGGCCATCCAACACTTACAGCGCCAGTTATATCAGTCTGAGCCATAGGCTTAATACTTTGACACAGCTATCAAAGAGTGGTAATAACTGAATGCGCCCCACGTTTTCACTGATCGACTACAAGTTCTCCATTTGAATACATTTTTTGCTAAAGTGCTTTTTTTTCTGTATTTACTTTTTTCCGTTAGGTCAGGCGTGCCTCCTCGAGACATCGCTTCCATATAATAGTTTTCTGTTTGCGTTTCATGTCATGGCCGATTTATTTCAGTTCTCATGATTGATGAAGTCAAAATAATAACGTAAATTCTTTGTTTCATACGTCGCACAAATGGGCCGCTCCTCCCATCAAAATGGTGGCGATTTTTGCGATGTGAGGTTGAACGTAAAAATAAAAATGTTGAAAGAGGTCCCACAGGACGGCGATGAGGCAGTCGCTACAGATAAAAAACAATTGGTGCTGGCGCGGAAACAACGTTTGCCGTTGCAGTGCGAAGTACCTAAATCGTTGCTAGCCGTAATGGCTAGAATCAGTTATGAACAGCAAGCAGATATACGTAGGGAGCGTATGGCCGCTCAGACCGGGGGACAGCAAGAGCCAGCAAATGCTTAGCTCCGGAATAGGAGAGCCGTGCAGTCTGCTGGGCAACTTGATGCAAGGAACGCAGCACTCAGGTGTCGAAAGCCGGGGGGTCGCCGGGATTTGATCCAGGACCTCCTGCTTGCCAGTCAGGCAAGCAAGCATGGCTGCTTTGCATGCGCTACCATTATACCACGGAACTCGGGACATTTTCCCATGCCTCTTCCTGTCATCTCAATAATTACAGTCGCAAGCACTGTCAGGCTGCACATTTTCATGTAGGGAGGGGCCTTTGTTTCACATTGCTGGCGCAACGGAAAAATGATCCTGCAATAGCTCACACTTTACCCTGAGGCTCAGAAGGTGTTGCCCACTGGTGCTAATGTGGCGGCGAGACTTTTTCAGGAATTAGTCGCTAGCATTGTGCCGTACACGCACTAACTTCCCTCTATGCCGTCGAGCAAGTCCTTGGAAATGGTACGTACTGTTTCAGAATGCTTGGTATCTGTACCATACGCTATCGCTAATTGCCGACGAGCTAACAGGTGATGCAAGAGTATTGAAGGTGCTAGGAAGACGAAATCAGCAAAGCTGTATTGAGTCTCATGAAAACGTGTTTAACCGCAATGTCAATTGTGGCAATCAGCTGGAATATCATGATGATGTTTAGGAATAGAATCTCCTTGTGTACTGTAAGCTATATGTGTATAAATGTAACGAAGCGGTTCAGTTCCGAATGAGTAATGCAATTAACAGAGGATTGTTAAGGAGACATTATGCTCACAATATACGATTCAAATTTCTACCTATTAAACGGCCAGCATAGCGGCCGTAGGCCGCTAGTTGTGGATGAAACCAATCGGTATGCATCACAACAGCCGTCTTTCAGGCCACTCTCGAGGTTTTCTAGGCTTCGGAAGTAGAAAGACACTACTGCAAATGAAATTAGGAAAGAGATGGACACTTTCTTGATGCAGGGTATTGTTTGGAAGCCGGAATTGAGCCACTATTACAGAAAGAAAGCCATACTTGGTACTTCTACCTTATCGAGGGTAATATCATTTGAGAGATCGGAGTTACTGCTGAAATTTCTTCCCCCAAAAATTCTAAGATACTTCTGTTTTGCATTTGAGTTTTTCAGTATTAAAACATAATTCCTTGGATCTTGCTGTGTTTGTTGCTTTTCATTTCATGAAAATACTTCAAGTAGTTTAGAAGCAATTTTAAGTTTTATTCGCCGGTGCATATGTAAGCGAACTGCGTCAGGAAATTAAAGCAGGGAGGGTAAGGAGACCCATCGAAATTGAAACAGTTAAGGGCCATTAAAGGGGGAGGGGGTTAAGCCCATTGTCCGCTTCAAATGTACATTTTTTCGTTTTTAGATGTCATTTTTGGTGAATTATTGGGTTAAGGTTGCTGTTTGACATGAATCAAGAAAAAGTCCCGTGAAAAGTATAGTGAAACTTTCGTGCAGAATTCGGTCGAGATCTCCTTTCTCGTATGAGCATCATCAAATGGCACAATGCTTTAATAGAAACTGGAAGTCTGTGGAATGTGGTCAGAAAACGTTCAAGTAACATGTATTAAAATAGCCACAAAGGTGGTCTCTTTTTTGCCACTATAGCTACTGAAATTGTTATTCCAACAATTGACGCTTCATTTTTCAAGGTAAATGCTTGTGTTTCTTAAGAAGAGATTTTGGGTGGAGACGTGTTCAATGTGTAGACTTCGATGAGGCGACAAAATTACCAGCAGTAATTTGGGGTTGAAGTCCGTTGATGATTAGTTCTAATTTGCCCCTCTCCTCTAGCACTTCTCTCGTCAGGTGCAGACTCACTGGTTTTGCCAGTGCGAACTTTTTGAAGAAGGACGTGAAGCTTTTCATGCCCATCTGCCACATCAACTCATTAAATGGATCATTTTCTTTATCTTTGATAGCAAAGACTGCTGAATTGTTGAACTTGTATACTGACGCATGGGGAATATTCGCCTCCTTTGCGACATCCAAAGCAGGTGAGCGATTGCCGTCAGCGAAAGTCAGCATCAACTGGAAGGTGGCCGCAACATCCTTTCCAAAAATAGCCTGGATGGAATCAAATATGTATTTCTGAGTGTGTGTCAGCCGTGATTCAGATGCCCGGAGGACAAATCCAACAGCTTCCACTTGCTCGCTGCTATGAGAACCTCTCCTGTTAAAGAATTCCTCCATCTGGCGAACAATTTCCTTGTCGGCCATAATTCCAGACGTATCCCCAAATCCGGGTGTGTCAATGATAGTTAACGTGTATGATAATTTGAAGCCGTCTTGCCAGTTGAGTGTATATGCTGTAATGTTCTTCGTCTGGCTATGGGTCCTGTTTTTGTCCTCCTCTTCCATAATGATTTTGAAGCGGAAATTATCGGTCCATTTCACCCCATATAGATAGTTTACCATGGAATTAACCAGAGTGCTCTTCCCTGCGGGAGTAGGAAACGGTTGATTATGCCTTCAAATAAGTACTTAAAAAGCATTCATACCAGGTAGACCTCTATGCAAGGTGAGGAGAAAGACATTTGCTATTTTAATCACTTCATGGCGTTAATGAGACCGTAAATTTTAAGAAAAAATTCGAGAGAAAAAATTGTGATTTCTTCGACCAAACATAGATTGTGCACTTTCAGATTGAATGGTAAAATCAAGATTTTTTCATATGATACAACGGCAATTTCTTAAGTAAGGCTCCGCGACATCGATTGTATTATATTGACCGCCTTCATTATTATTCTGACTTGTAATTGTTATCTGACTATTATTATCAGTATCTTGAACTGGGTAAAATTGTCATTCTTCTCCGACCGTTTTGCAACACAAACACGTGTACCGAAGCAACTCTAATTTATTCTTTGGGCTGAGGCCCAAAGCTAGGGGTATGAAACAGTTATTGTGTTATTATTATGGCGTTAATGGTGCGTGCAATTATAAACCATTTGGAATTATGCTCATCAATCTGTCCTTGGGGTGTTTTGGTGTGGGTCCGGAAAATAACGAGCTCGGCTCTCGTGGCAGCGAAACGTCCGACTTTAATTACGAACGAGCTGCCGACAGCTTTACGACTTTCCGCAATTGAGTAACCAATGTCGCGCTGAAGTCCCGTGTTTCACTCCAGAGAGTAAAGAAATAATTCCAAGTTGTTATGGGTAAAACACCAGTCGTTTTCGCTGTTGGAGGAACTGGGGTTAGAGTCCTGTGCGAACTGTGGCCCGACCTGACTCAGGTCTGGGGCCGAAATTTGTTAAATCCTTCTTAGCATAGTGTCGGATCGAACATAATTTTAGCTTTTAAAGGCGTCATTCTTCTGGTCTGAGGCCATGGAAAAGTCATGACTAGAATCTTATTCATGCATGTAATCTGAGAGAATAAAAATAATAAATAGCAAGACCAAGAATATAAATTAAGGAAGGATGACTTTTTGACGGGTAAGGGGCAGTTAGTGCCTCTCGAGACCCAAATCTGTTTAGCCGTTTCTTTTTGAAGAAATGTTCTCCTATCGGTCGACTTTCGGCAACCTCCTGTTTCGCAAAGCAATTTGGAATGATGAGGAAGCACACAAGAAAGCATAGGTTAGAGCACTTAATTTTGTATCGGGGTCGAGTCGGGTCGGGCCATGAAGTTACGGTGGAATTTGAGTTTTCCGATTGGGTGCGGACCTTGACTCGAATCGGGCAAATCGGGTCGAGTACCGGAAAATCGGCACGTGCAGGTACTGGTGAAAAATGTAATAGCATATAACTCCTCCTTGGTTCATGCCATTTCAAATATATTTCTCGGTGCACAACAACCGACTACAGCTTTCAAAAGATGCATAACATGCTAGGATATATATTAGCATATCGTCACAGCGTGGCTTACAAACCTACATTAGCGTATTATATATGAAGATTATGTAGGGTATCCCATGAGTAACTATACCATTTCAAACTGCAATATTTTCCAAACTGCGATAAGCAGGTCACTCTTGTTAGCATTGATAAAAAGAACGTTCTTTAGAATGTTTTTGTAATGACTTGGTATCTGACTCAAACAAAAATTGCCTGGAATGCATATTAGAAATGTCTACCTGTTTACGTCTATTCATGGTACCGCTTATGGAATCCTCTTCTACAAAATTGCTAAACTTCATATTTTCCCCTCATTATTTCAAAGAGACTCAAGAAGCAGAAAAAATCATTTACTTTAAGTTGCTTTCACTGTCATGAAGAAAGGCTTTGCAAATGACGCTGGAGCAATGAATAAATGCTTCCGCCTGGATGGAGGTCTTTGAGACTCCCGTCAGAGTTCCAAAGGAGTTTTTAATATGTTTTTGGAGCCAAGCCCGACGAAAAATGTATTGAGGTTGGTGGAGGGCATTTAGAGGCACTTTCGAAACTCAGAATTGCCTCCGTTTTTGACAAAGATGATTCCAATAGACATGTTATCGTTCAATCGATGTTATTTCTTTTGTTGTGCCAACTGTTTTGTAGGTGTGATTTTTTTAATTGTATTTCAAGATGATATTTTGACTTATTGGACACTGCAATTTCGTCTCAGGGTGTTGGACATGAAGGGCCGATTGGATGAACGATGTTTATTTTAAAAGTCAATTATCGATAGCCATTGTTTAAACATTGTCTACGAAAATGTCGGAAAACCTTTGCCTACTTTCGATTGAGTGAACGATCCCCTAACTTTGTTTTAATGGCCAATGGTTAGACGATGGCTAAGTGTCCCTCATGGTGAAGCACGTTCTGACTTCTTAGCTGCTACGTAATACACTTCGGACTCCGCAAAGAAACGCATGAATCGACCAAAAAAGGAGAATCCTTTCCTCTGACGATGAAGTACATGTCGATGAGCTTGTAATTCAAAACTTCCCGATAGAGAGACACGATGCACTCTTCAAGCATATGAATAATCATGCCTGGGAATTGGTATGTTTTCCACTGAGCGTATTCTGTATTTCAGTACATCAGGGGTAACGCCAGAGATTTGAGACTGATTGTAAAGGGGGATATGGGAGGAACTCGTATGGATCCTAGTAACCTACTGACAACGTTATTAAAAATACATTTTAATAGCAAATATACAAATTGTCACATGCCACTTTTATGGCTTTTCTTAGGCAAGGACCTGCGGTTTCAGTTATCTAGCATCTTCCTTTTTGAGTTTTGAATTCCAACCTTAACAGACGTGGTAGCAGAGAGAAAGGTGACAAAGCACATTGCCTTCGTTCATTTTCGTCTTTTTATTCACATGAGGACTACTTACCTGATCCAGTTGCACCAACTACCAGAATTGTCTTCTCAGGCTTCGGTGGGAAGACGCGTTCGCCAACCTCATACTTCATCAACTTGTTTGTTGCCTGATCCTTGATCTCTCTCAAAGGCAGCTTGTAGAGTGCCACAGTTTCTAGTGGGTCGCCAGATGTAGATGTTTCTCCATCTCGCAAATGATCCGCTAGAGGCCATGGGATATTGGAGGTATGAATTTAAATATTCAGGGAAAATTTACAAGGTTTAGATTTAAAAAAGTGGAGCCTAAACTTCTTGGGCGATCAAGACCAAACGTTTTCGGTTCGAACACATCATCATGACGAAAATATTTGCTCAGTTCCTCAGATAGACTAGTTCGGTTTTTTTTGCCGGTCTGTAACTGCAGAAAATTTAATATTGAAAGTTTGCCCTTACGGTCTTGATTACCTTCAATGAGCTCGGATTGTTGGAGAAGCTTCTCAGCCAGCCGAATTGGTTGGACATTTTCCGTCTCGATTGGCCCATTCGTTTCACTGTCCTCGCTCTCACCAACTGAGCAAATGCTTCGAACCTGTTTCAGAAGTAAGAAGACATGGAGGATACCTTCATATTGACTATGCCGTACCGTGGGGTGAGTTGACGCCACTTTACTACATTGATGTAGAGTTCCTGGAACGATATAGAATTTTTAAATTTGATATTTTCCCCAAACTTTAATGTGCATCAGTCGAAGTAATTGGTGTCATTAATACTTGAAAAAAAAGTTTCTCGATTCATGACTTACGAAAACGAAGGGTAACCTGGAAAAGTAGTGTCGTAAGGTGAGATAATTCCACTTTAAAAGTTTCCTAAATAAGAAGTGATGAACATGTGAATAATAAATAGGTTCTTATGACCAATATAAGTTATTATCTTGCATATTATACAAATAAGTATACATTTATTTACTTCTTCATCTATTATTGTTATCAGTATAGAACAAGTATGGTTCCATACATTTTCTAGTTAAATGTTATTAAATACTCGTGCCTCTAAAACGGTCGCATACATAACATAAAAAAAGAATCTTAAATTTAAAGTTAGGGCATACATTTCCATAGGTTGCGATGCTGGCCCATTGTGCTCGTTTCTCTTTTATGCTTTTGGCCATATCTGGCACATCACAAATTTCCCACTAGCGAATGAGATTCGGTGGTTTGATAACAAAAAACGCCCTCAAGCTCATAGTCCCGAGTGTCCTGTTTGTCAGGTCCCCTTCAAGTTGATCCTGACAGGCTTAGGACTCTTATGTTTAATATGCCCCCAAGTACCGTTATTGCGTTTACATTTATGCTCATATCTAAATACTCAAGGTATTACGTTTGATTTATAACTTCTAAAAATGCCACAAAACATGTAACACTTGAAATGTAAATCTAGAATATGAGAATGCAATAATGTGACTCTTCAGCTTGTAAAAGAAGTAGATCCCTTTCAACCTGCTGTCAGAAAAATTTGGGAACGGAAGGAAAAAGGAATATGTGAATAATTTTTCATTAGCAGTAAAAGCATGATTGACCATCGACTAACAAGACTGGAAGGAGCATAGTATTTGGGTCTAACATGTATATGTGAAGAGTTTAAACCCTAAAAAATAGTCTTGTTTTGAGTATAAAAAATATGGCGGATGACGCAGTAGTTGATAATAATTTTTCATTAATAAACAACCATATTTCATATAATAGCATGAAATTCATCAATTTCAGCTGAAAGTACTGGAGAAAGCAGGCCGAAAAATTCTTAAGAAACAATGGAATCTGTAGTTTTTTTTCGTTACTTGCTTTTTCCTTGCTTTTAGATTCATCTCACTTTCCTGGAGTCATCACATCCCATTTTACAGTATAACTATTCGGCATTGGAACAATTTAAAATCGAGTGGAGGAAACAATCATTTCCATTCAATCTGGTTCATTCAGGTGGAATTATTGAAGCTGCTTGAAACTCACCTTCCACTCGTACTTTGTTTTGGGAGTGAGGCCAGTGATTAGGGCATCTTCTTTCTTCTCATTTACCTTGTTCCCATGCCATTTCTCTTGACACCCGAATGGTCTAAAGGACACCAAGTATGCTTCCACTGATTCCATTCCATAAGTGGGCGGTTCCCATGAAAGTTTCAAGGTATCGTGTTTAACAGCCAGAACCTTTAGGCCTTGCGGCTTCCCTGGTGGAACGAAAGGTGTTGGAACCCCTCCTTCATAAAGAATGATGTCGTGAGACTTATTTCCAAGACTTTCCTCGGTCACCACGAATTTCAAGTGATTCTGAGACTTGTTAGCATTGAAAAAAGCTAAAAAATTGCAGGAGGCTCCTTGCAATGCTTGCACGGTTTTTCTATCCTCATACCAATTTTTGGGGATTCCCTTTTCCAAACAGGAGCTGCCGATGTCCTTTCGCTTCAAATATTCGGACATCATTTCCAAAACTGAATCTGTTTTGGGAACAACTTGGAAGATGAAACAGAGGGCATTCATCCTCAGGTCGTTGACAGCGGTACAAAATTCACCAGGGGAAAAGGCATAGGTGACTTCCTTGAAGAATTCTAGGTACCGTTCCAGGATGCTTATCTCCTTCTCTTTTCCTGTCAGCCAGGAGGAGAGTTTCTCCTGATTGAAAGGAGAGGCTAGCTTTTGCTGGATGAGATGGGAGAGGGAAGTTTCTTCGGAGCTGGAACTGCGAACTGATTTTAGCATTGGAATGATGCTCTCTTGGAAATTTGCCTTGAATCTGTCCAGGTGTGAACGGAATACATCCAACTGAGAATGGATACCCGAGAAGTAATCGCACACTTTGGATTTCGCCAAATCGTTCGCCTTAACTTTCATGACATGCAAGGATTCTAGAATCTCTTCCACATCTTGGATAATTCCAGTGTTAATTTCCCGAATCAATTTTGCAGCTCTGTTGTCCAGCTTATGAAGTGGAAAGAGATATATCCGTTTTGGTAGACTGCCTTTGCCGGAGAGCGTTGGGAGTTCTTCATATACCTTAAGGCGAAGAACCTTCCACCAGCCCAAAAAGCCTTCCTCCTACAGCGGTACTATTCATGTCGCTTCCTCTATGCGAAGAACAAAAAGACCTAGGAGGTGACGCTGACTACGTACACTGGGCTAACCTTTTCGTCCTGCAACATACGTGTTTCTTTGCTTTTTTGTGAGCTATTTACATACATTTTGTAATCCAATGTTTTTGGGAGTCTCACTTACTTAAGTTGCTTCTATCTATATATAAATATTTTCACTTTTTTTCATGAGGACATCATGTATTTCTATCCTGCGTTGGAAAGGTCTACAACGCTTCACGTCATTGATGTCATCAGTCATATTAAATTCTTTATAAGGTTCCACTTCATTAAACTTTCTTGTGAGTACAGACCCAGCACTCTCAAATATCAATGGCTAGTTTTCTTACCTCTCTCATCCTTTTAGCAACCCACTTCTGAACATACCTCCAGGTTCAATAAATCCTTTTGATTTATAGTCTTCCGAATTTAAAAGCAATGCCATGAATTAGGCTTTACTACTGCCACTGCAAGAGAATAACCCGTTTCGAGATGGACTGCTATAACAAGTATAGATTCTGTTGCATGCGCATGCTCTACGAATTCCCTTCCCAAATAATCCTACATCTTACGTTTATATATTTATAGCTAAATATTCTCTTTACTTGACATTAACCTGGATATCCTCAATGAAAAACGAGACTGATATTTTTCGAAGTTTCAGTACCCTTTAGGATGTCGACAATGGCGTTCATTCTTCCTTCCACATCTCTGACTTTCTCTTCAAAGGTGATCTGTCTATCAAAGACGAAGAAAGCATCGGCTCCATACTGAATCCCAGTGACGACATGGGTAGCTATGTCCTTGTTGAATACATCTGGGTGGTCTATTCCTTCCGTTCTCAATTGTTCCATGGTCAAAGACTCATATCGGCTGGTGGACTTATATTGAAGAGTTATACGGGCTTGCTGAGAAGAGGACTTCCTGTCGTGAAGGTACTTCCCTGAGCCTGCAATATGAATCACACAAGTTAGTCCATTATAATGAATTCCATTATTATTGTGAAGATATTACAATATCCGAAATGCGTGTTTCCTTTCGTAAAAAAATGAATGAATTAATCACTATTCAAAGTAATAGAGCGCCGAAGGCCCGACCATAGCGAGGTTGTTTGTCCTTCGGCCAAAGAACCTCGCTAGTAAAAGGTTTTGCTAAAACCTGTTGAACTTCTTTCGTTTGACCTCACACACCTGGGAAAGGCAGGATCGCATTAATGTCCATATGTCCTCCCAAGTGTATTGTCGATTTTTGACGCAAAAGTTGCTAATTTTGTAATACGTAAAGCATAGCAGAAGCAAATGGTCGGCGAAATCCATACAGTGCCGAACCTAGCGCCGGAAAATGGTATGAGACCATCATAATTCCACTATCACCCAGCAGGATATAAATAAGTCTTTATGTTACCAATTTTAATTAATTTTTTTCGAAACTCCTTCAGAGATGTGCTATTCTATTGAATTGGTCCTCTGTCCCAATGAAATAGTTCCCAAAAGTATCTCACATTGATCTCAGAGGAATACGAGGCTTGTATGAAAAGTCATGCGTGTTCCGCAATAAAAATTTGCATATTTCTATGTCCTTGTTGAATACATCTGGGTGGTCTATTCCTTCCGTTCTCAATTGTTCCATGGTCAAAGACTCATATCGGCTGGTGGACTTATATTGAAGAGTTATACGGGCTTGCTGAGAAGAGGACTTCCTGTCGTGAAGGTACTTCCCTGAGCCTGCAATATGAGTCACACAAGTTAGTCCATCATAATTAATTCCATTATTAGCCGTATCAGGGGAAATTTATGTACTGGTTGCCTTTCCATTAATCTCAAGATTTCTGGAAGAAAAACTGTGTAGTGGATGATTTTGCAAATGCTGAATCTTCTAGCTCAATAGGCAAAGTAAGAAGCTCGATGAGAGGTACTGCAAAATTATTACTAGTTGAATGCATGGTAATCATGATATAAGTTAACTATGATTCTTCATGGTGACACCAAAGTCAGGGCACCCTGTACATTATTTTACTTATACCAGTTACACAGTGAGTATTGGGAGACCATGGATAGTAGGTAAACGTACCATATTTTCCCGAGAATTTAACAAGGTTTTCCAAAGAATTCCAATACTGAAACTACATTATTATTCGAATTTCACATATTTTGTGACCTATTTATAAGTCCTTCTTGTGTGAGCGTCAAATGGAGATTCAGCAGCAAATAGGTGGATGCATCCAGTTATCTGCCAAAGCTTCTTTTAAATATTAGTTCCTTTGCGAAAGAAAATAAAAACGTCGACATCCTTAAAGGCTTTTGAGACTGCTTTAAAGATGTTGATTGAGGAAAAGGAAAGAACTTCCCCGGGAAAATGTTAAGGTCGACGGACAAAATCAAATGACGGTGTCGTTCTGAAGCGACAGAAAAAAACACAGCAAAGGCTGTTACAAGCTGGTCTCTCGAAAGAATTAACGGAAATATGGTTAATTACGAGGACAAGAAATTTAGAACAATCGCGACTCCAATCTACGAGGGTTACCAAAAAAAATTTAAACCTTGGGAAATGTATTATACAAATCCATCAAGCCGTCATACAAGAGGAGAGGTCTCGCAGTCTAGGAAATAAACGAGCAGTTCTACGTAAACCACTTCGACACGCCTAATAGGTAGCGCCAGTTACTGCTCTTCAACCCCTTCCCGTAACAAAATTCAACTTCCTCCTTCAAGTAGCAGTTTCCNACTGCTCTTCAACCCCTTCCCGTAACAAAATTCAACTTCCTCCTTCAAGTAGCAGTTTCCATATTTTTTTGTAAAGATTAAGGTTTGCATCCATGGGTTTTAGATACGAGTTCATCTAGGGAGACCACCTTCTTAGTTATTTTCTGCAATTCTGATTGCACTAATTACTTGCTCATTCCCTAAGATTCCTTCTTTGAACATCACTCAACTTTGCATCATCCATCCATAAAAGTTAATTCAAGTGACCTGTGAATTTTGAATTCAGTGCATTGGCGAAATACTGGGAAATATTTAGTTTTAAGAAGCTATGTGTCGAGGGTGTATTTTACAAATGGATACTAAGCGAATTCTCTGAGATTGCTTTCAGATTTCAAATTGTGGCTGTCTCGGAAAATCGTATTATTCATTCAGAAATTAGCTTTTGGTGAGGAATTAATGGATTTGAAGCGTTCGTCAACCTGAGTATCGTGTGCAATTTAATGAGTGACTTATAACTATGCAATTTCGTGTGGATGTTCGCAAATAGTATCCTGTAGTGATTTGCAATGTGAAGCTCATATCTCTTCCCACTTAGGATACCTAATATATATAGACGATCGTGACTGACTGACTGACGCTAATTATAACAATTTTCTAGATAGGTTATAAATCTGAAACTTGGTACATATACATATATACCTTTTGAGATGCAGAGTTCAGAAAAAAATCGACTTTGGAGGTACATACCGTAGGGGTACACATTTTGGGAGAAAAGTTATTTTATATATATATATTGTGACGTATGAGGATGGGATTCAGAAAGTCAACTGGATGTACTGGATTCGGCGGTGTAGTGCTAGCATATCTGACCGACACTCAGGATGTCCGGGTTCAATTCCCGGCCGCTCCCTGGTTTTCTTAAGCTTCTCTTACCTTTCATGTCCCATTACTCATTCCCCCTACATAATATTATTTTTGCTTGAATGAAAAAGAGAGACATGGAAAGCTCAAACCTGGCATAGATATGCCTACTGAAATGATGAGTTCAGGAATAATGCAACATTTTAGATTCATGCCCTGAGGGATATGTTTTGGGGTCGACGTTTTCAAGTATTTTTTTTCTTGTCCTGGCCCATTGAGCTCGTGTAGAAAGATGAAAATAGGTACATAATTACCTACTGGGATGCTGCAGAAAAATTCAGACTTTGGAAGTAGATGCCCCGGGGGCACAAATTTCAAAGGGAGATGTTTTCAACTAATTTTTTTTCCATCGGTTCAAATGATGTACATGGAAAGCTGAAACTGCATGAATGTGACTACTGAGATAATAAGTTAAAATGTTATGTGGTAATGTAAGTGGTGAAACTTGGCACACATATAACTAACATGATATTATTGAGTTGAGGGAGTATTCAACTTTCATGATGTATCCAAGCCGGGCATAGGTTTCGGGTGGGTAGGCTATTACAAACATGTTTTTCCGCCAGTAAAAAGAGCAAACGTATAATATTTAAACTTGGTGGCCATGTAGTTCACTGAGGATGGATTTCGGTAATTTAAGAAAATGGGAATTTTCGGGTAACACGACTCAGAGCACATATTTTGCAAAAGACGTGTTTTCCCAAATTTTCTGATCCAGCAAAACAGAGGGCGCTAGAAAGTTTAAACTTGGCTAAGGAGAACCTGATGGATAGCTGAGTAAAGAAAAAGTTCTACTTTCATTATATATAGACGATTGTGAGTAGCTGGCTAACTGACAGCTCTTCGCATGCTGAGTTCCGGAAAAAGTATACTTTGGTGATACATGCCATAGGGGCACACCTTTTTGGGGAAAATATTTTCAAATAGTTCTCTTTGCTTCAATTAAACGGACACACAAAAAATCTGAAACTTGACAAAAACATGACCGCTCACGCACTGAGCACAAATGCCAATGCACAAATGTCCAAAATATTTTTGGGGTTAAAATTTCTTGGGACATAACGTTTTCAAATAATTTCTCATATCTTGCCGAATCATGCAGGAATAGAAAAGTAGCTGGCGCACGCATTACGGACGTGATGTTGACTAAATAAAAAATTCTCCTTTTTTTATGCGTCTCCTCAGAGCACAGCTTTTGGGTGGGTCCCTTTTCCAAATGCATTTTTTCTGCCAGCAAAAAGGGGAAGCGTATAAGGCTGCAACTGCGTGGCATGGAGTTACGTGAGTCTAAATTAAAATAATTAAAAAATTCGTTAAAACCCATCAGGGCACTTCTTTTCAGTCCAATTTTGCTGTCCAGTTTATTTGATCCACCGAAACAGAGACAAAAAAATATAATCTTCCCTAAGAAATTTCTGTTTAATGGCTGAGAACAGGAAAAATCCTACTTTTGAAATATGTCTCCTTAGCGTAGATTATTCAAGGGAAGTATTTAATAATGTATTCTCCACCCTTACAAAAAGGGACACAAGAAATGATTTACAGTTAGACACACATAGAATCTTTGAAGTAATGATTTTGATTTAAAAAATGAAGACATTCGCCCCCATATGTCACGTATTTCAATGGGGACGTACTTTAAATACGTGTTTCCCATTTCGTAAAAAAATGAATGAATTAATCACTATTCAAAGTAATGGAGCGCCGAAGGCCCGACCATAGCGAGGTTGTTTGTCCTTCGGGCAAAGAACCTCGCTAGTAAAAGATTTTGTTAAAACCTATTGAACTTCTTTCGTTTGACCTCACACACCTTGGGAAGGCAGGATCGCATTTATGTCCATATGTCCTCCCAAGTGTATTGTCGATTTTTGACGCAAAAGTTGCTAATTTTGTAATACCTAATAGCATAGCAGAAGCAAATGGTCGGCGAAATCCATACAGTGCCGAACCTACCGCCGGAAAATGATATAAGACCATCATAATTCCACTATCACCCAGCAGGTTATAAATAAGTCTTTATGTTACCAATTTTAATTAAATTTTTTCGAAACTCCTTCAGAGATGTGCTATTCTATTGAATTAATCCTCTGTCCCAATGAAATAGTTCCCAATAGTATCTCACATAGATCTCAGAGGAATACATTTTAATCCTTGAAACATTCCTCTGAAAATGTAACCTAGCCCTGGAATTTATCAGGAAATTCCAACCACCTAGGTCCTTCTACTTTCCACACTAAGCTACTCTACATGTTTTACTTACTTATAGACATTGTAAAGCCTTATCATAAGTAGGACGTGCTTGGCCTACTGCGGGAGGACATTTACCTTTGCATCCCATGTGATTCCGCTCCTGGATGCCTTGGCCTCCGGAAAGTGGTGTTTGGGATATTTCAGCTCTTGACCATGGGATTAGGATGAAGGAGCAGTATCTGTGTAAGGTACTGCTCCTTCTGCTGACTGTACTCGTGAATTCCCGACAGTGCGAATTACTTAGCCTAGACCGAGGGGGTCAAACTTGATTAAGCTGGGGGCCGGTGGAACCCTACTAAACTAACGAGTTTGTTGGCCCGAAGGGCAAACAAACTCGTTATGGTCGCGCCTTCGGCGGTCCATTACCTCATTATCAGCCCTGATGAATTTTAGCGAAAAAAAATTTTTCTTCTGAAATAGAGACTCAGGGAACTCCATGCCACCCAGTTTCAGCCTTATACGTTTTCCATTTTTGAATTAGCGTCAGTCAGTCACGATCGTTATATATATTAGAAAAGTAGAATTTTTCCTTTACGCAGCTATCCATCAGGCCAATTTATTTTTTAACCTTAATGCGTCTTCTGTTTAGCTGGATCAGAAAATTCGTGAAAATACGCTTTTTGCCCTGAGCAGTTTCAACCGAAAGGTACCATTTTTTTCTCACCGAAATCCATCCTCAGTGAACTTCATACCCACAATGTTTCAACATCATACGTTTGCCCTGTTCGCTGGTGAAAAAAAATGCTTGGAAAAGCCAACCCACCCTAACGCTATGCCCGGAATGGATGCACCATGAAATCTGAATACTCCCCCAGGACAGTAATATCATGTCACTCATGAATATGCAAAGTTTCACCTTTCCATTTCTGTACAATTCGCTACGACAAAATTTTTTCTTCAAAACATTGCACCTGGAAAAAATTCCCCCAGGGGATGTATGGAGACTTCACATTTGTATATAGCTCCTTGTCTCAGTTGTCACATTCATGCAAAGTTTCAGCGTTCCATGTTCATCAGTTTAACTATTGCCAAAAAAATTAGTTGAAAACATCTCCCTTTGAATTGTGTGCCCCCAGGGCATTTACTTGCAAAGTCTGAATTTTTCTGCACGCAGCATCTCAATAGGTAGTTATGTACCAAGTTTCATATATCCACACCAGCTCAATATGCCAGGGTAAAAAAATGAAATTAAAACGTTGGCCCCTAAAAATATGCATCCACATGGCATGAATAAAAAATTCTTCATTTTTCCTTAACTCATCGTCTCAGTAGGCACGTCCATGCCATGTTTCAGCTTTCCACGTCTCTCCGTTTTACTAAAGCAAAAATAATGTTATGGAGTCCATAACTCCATAACTTTTGCCTTCCATGTCCCGTAACGGGACATGGAAGGCAAAAGGAGTCAGATGAAATCCAAGGAATGGCCGGGAATTGAACTCGGACCTTTGATTGCCGGTCAGATATGCTACCACCACACCACCTAACCTAGGACATCCAGTTGGCTCTCTGAATGCCATCCTGCTGTCACAATACTGTATATATTTAAGAAAAACGTTTCCCCAAAAAATGTGTACCACCAGGGCAGGTATCATACTTCCAGAGTCGGATTTTTTCTGAACTCTGCATCCCAAAAGGTACATGTGTACCAAGTTTCATACAGTATTTCTAATCCTTCTAGAACATGGTTAGAATCAGCGTCAGTCGGTCAGTCACGATCGTCTATATATGATATATTAGATGTGCTACGGTCAGGAAGTTTTTGAAGGATCAACATATTTTTTTCGGATCAACTTTGCACTTGCCACCAAAATCGTTTACCACTCTGAAGCCATAGAATGAGGTAGAGATTTTTATTACTTGACGTACCTGAGACGGTGATGAGGCCACTCAGGAAACTGAGTTTGAGACCGGCGTCTATATCCATGGCAGAAGTCTTAACCGAAATATTATCCTCAGCTATGATCTCCAAATAATAGGATTCTTGGGGAGATACTTTGAGGTTTTCCCCTAAAGTTTTCTGATTCCACAGGGTGATGCCAGGCACAAGGCTGTCGGTTCTCCGGTCGTACAGAGACCCCAACTGGAAGGGCCTGCCCAGGCATGCCAGCTCCAACGGCTGACACTGCATATTTATTACTTTTCACTTTCTTTCTCTACCTGCCCTGGAAAAAGGATGTTAGACATGATGATCCCCAAAAAGGATCACGGCAATTTTCATGTTCATCTGTGTGATTCCGATATACCAGCGATCTTACCCTGAATCTTGTGTTGCAGTGTTGCTATTAAATACATACTTTTTGGGTAAATCTTCCGGTTCCGGACAAGTGCCTCGTGAATTAATTAAAAGAAATGAAGAAATAACAAAAAGTGACGACGCTTTAAAGGGCACAGCTATGAATATCAAAATAAAATATATTACCATGCCAAACGCACTTAGTTCAGTGTACCCATCATGTATACATGATATATGAGCTATTCCAAACATACGTGGTATGTGGCGCAAATATGAGACGGTAAGTATTCTCGCTAGAGACCATAAACGGAAAGTAAACACAGGTGTTGGTAGTGGTAATTATACTTACCAGTAACCTATAAAGGGCTAATACTATGTTCATTTGTAATGCTCAATTGGGCATTGGGAAAGCGAAAGGGTCAAGACCCAGCAATATCACCACAAGCACTTTAATAAGGTTTTTACGAACTTCTCTCACAGTATTCAGCGAACTAAGTATTCGACACATTCAGCCCTGCACACTAAGCAAATGAGGCATTCACTTTATTCAACAGTGTGCTTCCATGAATGAATTGCCTTTTATTTAGTCAAGAATAGCTAGGGGCACCCTCTAAGTGAGTTGGTGCGAAAACACTGTCCTGTTCATGATCTTGCTCAAGCTGATTTTAATTGAGTACTTCAGGTGCTTCAGACCATTCGCGGTCTTGCAAAGCTTTAACTGTTGGCTTATTGATGCATGACATTATCTCGTGCCTGCTTTCTCGACACTGCACGGTTCACAGACATGTTTCCTCTTAAGAAAAAATCAAACGTACAATATGATCTGAGCCTTTACAATCAATGAGAGCAGGTTTAGTGTTACCATGAGATGCAATTGGAGTATCTGAAATTTCAGCCGCCCATGAAAAGTCTGAAATCGTCAGGCACATCACCAGAAAAGTAATAGCAGTACGTCGTGTGATCAATAAGTTCCGAGAATGGTTCTAAACTCCATTATTCTTTGATGGACAGATATCACTTCTCGTAGGTTGGAAATTCTAGAGCATGGGCGAAATTTCTTACTTATTGGTTTTCATTAGGATTTTAAACGAAATTTATTCAAATTGACATAATGAACTACCTAGCGAACATGTGTGAGGAATTTTTGGACTACTAACAAATTTTTAAGGGCCATCAAATTTTGCGAGGAAGTGGACGAACCTTGACACCTCAGGAACCTTGAAGGAATTCCACTGATGCAAAGGATTCGCAGAAGAGGAGACCTTCAACATGGTTACCCAATGTTGGGCGATCATCGAGATCAACACAAGAGTGGAACTTCTATTCACCTCCATTAATGCCAACATGAGATCAGGTCAAGTTCTCGGAGAGCTCATGAATTGTTACTTTTTGAACTCTGCGAAGGATTTCTTGCACTTTTTGTGCTCTTCCCTAAAATTTTTGATAGCCGACTTGGACCCTACAGGCGTTTGTCAAACAGGCACGAACAATTTATAAATCGTTGTGCCTCTCGAACATCGTCCAGTAGCTTGAAGCAGCTGCTGCCAAATGAAAAAGCACGCAACTTGCCACAAGTTTATTTCCACTAATTTGACAAAATTTGCTTTTTTATTATTTCCAGTCTGTTTTCATCAGTCACCTACTCCTTTTTGCCAGGTAGTTCATAGTCTCTTTTAGAACAAAATTCCTTTAAAATCCAAATGGAAACCAATAAACAATTTTGAGCCAATTTGAGAGCAAGTTTTGCCAATGCATCCCCAAGGCTCAACCAAAAAAACTTGGTGTTACAGAAGTTTCATCTGTCCATCTAAGAATAGCGCAGTTACAGAACCATTCTTGGAACTTATTGATTACACCATGTATAGTTTCGATCACGTAATACAGTCACAGGCACTCCAACATCAGAACACATAAGGAATTCTAAGCCATCGCCAGCAAACGGCTTATCTTAACCACTCTTATGATAGTGCATTTTTCAAGGCGAGATAGCAAAGTATCCTGAACAGGCTCTGGGAAGAGAGAGATATTAAAACTTGTGTACGGTGGGAGTCTTCTGGAAAGTAATGTAGCAAATACTGGATCCAAATGGTCGTCAAGAATCCGCTTCCCCCATTCATTGTTCATCGGAAAACGTCGATAAAATTAGTTTTGCATCCGTGGATCCCGCACGATGGATGACATGATCCCTTCGAGAAATTTTAAGCATTTTTCGGCTCAAGACAAAGATCGAGACGCCCGTATGGGCAAAATATTGAAAATATCATATCGTCACCAGTTTAATAAGGTTCTGTCTGACATTTTCAGGAAAAATGAGATAATGACTTCCAGGTAACCCGCATGGCAAGCATATTTAGGGGATATATAGATTTTGTGTGAATTCCCTCAAGGAAGGCTACAATTAACAATCCTTCAAGGTTCTTTTTGCCTGGGTCTAAAAGATTCAGGTCAACAAGTTTTTATCTACAGTTCCTGAACAATAGGTAAAGAAAAATTCAGAAGACTTTTGATTAGTTCCAGGTAGGCGATCCCCTATTGCTATCAATCAGATATCTTGTTACAGCTAGCACCATCTAATGAAATTTCGCCTAACATCTAACTTCTGCTCATGCAAGATGATATGAAAGCCTATATTTCAAGTGTGTGTTTCATGGATGAATGAAAGGAAAATGGTTTATCTGTTAAAAATTTTTCTTGAAAAAGTATATTTGGTTATGTGCTCATAGAACCTAGTTCCTTTGATGGAATATGATTATCCCTGTCTCAGTTAAGAAAAAACCTTTTTTCTAGTTAAGAGATGGGGGTTGGGTAGGAGGGAAAATTTGTTTTCTTAGCCGAGACAGAGATAATTCTGTAAAAGATGAACTTATCCGACGATACATACTCTTTTCTTCACGTTTTACAGGGCGTTAACATCACAGCAGAATATCTGAGTTCTTTTCTTGTGTCTCTTTTTTCCATGTTCTTGCTTTGAAGAGGAAGAATAGAATAAACCTAATGAATAGGAATGAAACTGACTTCCGAGACTAAAAGTCCGCGGCCAAAAATCTCAATTTTAAGTCATTTTCCTTTTCGTTATGTCAGCTATGATTCACTACAATATCACCATTTGAAGTTAAGCTTAAGTTGCCTCATACTGATGGTCTTTCACAAGGTCGCCATCTGCAAAATACCAAATACAAGGCAAGGTGCTCGTCCCCTTGAACAACTGGCCTAAAATTCATGTAATATTTTTTGAGGGTAGTCTCAGTAAAGGGAAGAAAAAGGATCTCAAAAGTATGCCTAGATGCCCAAAGTGGACAAGATGCATTACAATGACTTGTACCGTAGAAAACAGGGTGTATCATTAGTATCTCCCTATTTTGAAATGCTTGTAACTATTTGATCAATATTTCAGAATGAAATATCATGAAACATCATGAAACTTAAGAAACAAAATGGCGTTATACCTGTGGAGCTATTTCTAAAACTAAAATACATTGTGAACTATCCTCCCCATTTCCATCCACGGTGACGCCCACCGCCCCGGGAAAACAGAAGCCTTCCTGGAAGTCTCGAAGTGAATTTAATCCTGACCCCAAGACCCAAATCCGTAATCTGTGGGTTCGACTTGCGCCATGACTGTGCCCTCTGTTCTGTGTGCCTGAGCACTCAATATTTTCGCCATGTCTTCCGAGGATGTGGTAGTAAGGCCAGATCCAGATAAGCCTGGGCATGCCTAGAAACTAGAAAATTGTTACCTAGTAATCCTGCAGTGTATTATCCACCGTATTGTTTGGTAACATGTTGGCAGTTATGTTGCGTGCAGTAAACATTGTGTGGGGTGACAGAGGGAATCGCATAGCAGTGATTGCCCTGCACAAATTGGGTCAGGAACCTGCAACCATTTTTAAGACTTTGCAGCCACTTGGAATCAGTCGGCAGTTTGTTCCGAGCTATCAATGATAATCGGGGAGTACGTGACCACCCTGGATCTGGACGTCCACGCACTGCCAGAACACCAAGAGCCATCAAAGCAGTTAGCAACAGGATTCGGCGAAATTCTCTCCACAAGCAAAAGTGATGGCCATGGAAATGGCCATCTTTGAGTAGAAGATTGTTTCTGTTGATTAAATTAGACCTAAGGATGGGTGCTTACAGAAGAAGCACAGGACACATGCTGACTATATCTCTGAAAGAAATCTGGAGGTCCTGATCGAAAGTAGTACTGCAAAGGTATGCGCAAAACATAGACCAAAAAATCCTCTTAACTGACGGGAAAATCTTCACAATTGAAGAAAATGCCAACCCGCAAAATGACCAAGTGCATGCCCACAACTCTTAGAAAGCTGCAGAAGTCATCCATAAGGTGGAGAGAGGTCATCATTTTGCTTCCGTCATGGTTTGGTGGCGTGTGAGCTATGAGGATGTCACCAATCTGCATTTTTGCAAGCAATGAGTGAAGAAATCTGCCAAGTTATACCATGAATGCGTCTTAGAGAAGACAGCGAAGCCTCTCTGCCAAAGAATGTTCAATTTGGGCAGCTGGATCTTCCAGCAAGACTCTGCACCTGCTCACAAGGCTAAGACAACGCAGGAGTGGCTAACCAACAATGTCCCCGAGTTCATCAAGGACTCAGATTTGCCATGTGGGTGCCCCGACTTCAACTCACTGGACTACAAACTATGAGCAGAGTTGGAGCTTATGGCCTGCCACAGAAGACATCCAAATATTGAAAGTCTGAAGCAGGCCCTTGCAAAATCAGCAGCCAATATCTCAATGCACGTGGTGCGTACTGCGATCGATGAGTGGCCTGATAGTTTAAAGTCATGTGTGAAGGCAAGGGGGTGGACATTTTGAATAATGTTTCTGTAATCTGTTTGTAATTATGTAGGGAAATAAATGCTATTAGTGAATACAGCGTATGTTTAATATTAACAGAGTTATTAAAAAAAACCTTGTAACAGTATTTAAGGCAGGACTAGGTAGATGATCTTAAGGAAAGTATTTTTACATCAATCATTGAAGAGTAGGTATGAAAATTTCGTATCTTCTTTTTATTGAAGAACGCGTAAAATTTGTAAAGAATGCCAGATTGAAAAAAGTGGACAATATTTTCAATTCAAAAACTTCTCAAAACACGACAGTCGGTGTACAGGTGCCATCGTTGCCTAGGTTTCGGTCTTATCGGGGTCCAGGCTCTATCTTAATCTTTAACGTGTTGCCAACGCTGCACACTTGAGGAAGTTAAATATATCTGTTTGCGGAAAAATATTGGTTCAGGAAGGTAAAACCCAATTCCTTTGAATGTTTGCCGTGACTCTTGTTGATAGTCATGGCAAAAGCGTGCATGGATGTAAAAGCAACCTGTTTGTCGTTTGATCGTGAGAGGCATTGTCGGATCTGGCGGAGCCAAGCCAATGCGTGGAAGCAACACAGCTTCGCCAGTCAATTACCTCCTTGTGCAAAAGTTTTCACGTTGAGCACAGCTAAGGCTCGAACTCAGTTAACCGATAATTATTTTGCTCATCGTTATCGGAGGCCACACTGTCGATCCTATAATAAGTCTTCTCACATGCTCCAGTTTGCATATTTATTTTAAGATTTTGTTCAACAGTGAATTAAGGATCACACAAACATGCATGTAAACACGTAAGCAAACGATCACATGTTTGTAAACATGCTATTTTTTTTAGGGCACTTTCAACAATGTTATGATTCTCCACTATTGAGTAGAGAATGCCACTGTGTAGTCCCATGTTTCATTCCAGAGAAAAGTAAGAACTCCAAACGTTGGTGTGTAAAAAAAGAAAAAGAAACAGCTGTCGTTTTCACTATTAGATGAACCGGGGTTTAGAATCCTGCACGGGCTTTTGCACAGCCCCATCTCTCCGTCCCGAGCCGCGGGCCATCTAGGGCCGAGTTTTTCAAGATATGGTCGGGTCGGGTAGGGTGACATTTTATCATTTAAATGTTATCGTTTTTCTGATCGGAGAACATGGAAACTCTGTGTCATGACTGGAATCTTTTTTATGCGTGTCATCTGAGAGGAAGGAAATCCTAAGTTGTGGTACAATGAATATCAATATGGAAACGAAAAATATTAGTTGGGCATGGAGCAGTTAATGCTACTCGAGACCAAAGTATGTATGACTCATCTAACAATAAATTTTCTCCTGTTAGTCGACTATCGGCAACCTTCCTGTTTTTGCAAAGAAACTTGGATTAGGTGTGCAAAGCAACTCCCATTAATGCAGTTCCCTTCGGTATCTCACATAGATCACAGGGGAAGACAGCTTAATTTATTAAACATTTCTCTCAAGATGTAACCTAGACCTGGAATAAACCAGGAAATTCCGGTCCGGAGGTCCGTGGGAAGATCCTTTTACTTCAAACGATAAGCTAAGCGACCTTTCCCCCTCTGTTTACAAATATTGTGAAGCCTTATCAAAAGCAGGACATGCCTGACCTCCCGCGTGAGGATAGATATCTTTGCTTCCCATGTTACTCCGCTCCTGGATGCATTAACCTCTGGAAGGGGTGTTGCTTGGGATATTTCAGCTCTTGGCGATGGTCCTGTGCGATACCTGTGTAAGGTACTCTGGTGAGATACTGCGCCTTCATCTGGGAGATGAAGGAACAGGGGGTAGGGAGTAGGGGGCCAAAGAATGCATTCTAATTTCTCCAAGATGCCTAATGCTCTATTGATATTTTGGTAAGTGATAAAGTGACCACTGTTTGGAAGGACTAGCGGAATGGAAAAGCATTACCTGAGCAGGAACTCCATCCTCCATCGTGTTGGAAAAACCTGACTCGCCGAATGTCATGAAAGGACATGATGTTACATGTCTGGATGGAATCGGCAACCATCTCTCCAGCGAAAACGGTTCCGATGCGTATGAAGTTCTAATATGTGATTCCCCATCCCTTGTAGGCTTTTCACCAATAGAGCCCCTTCAATTGGAATCACTCGAATTTAATCTCTCTCAAAAATAACTTGGCGCTGAAAGGAGGACATGATTCCGTTAATCCGTCACTACCCTCGATTGCTCGGAGAATTCATCACCAATCACCTATTATCATAAGAATCTATCGTTTTTCAAACCTTTCCAAATCCACTCGAAAGCCTTCCTTCGATGTACTTAGAAACTTGTAGTCATCATGCCGTATCTCTTTCTCTCAAATGTAAACTCTGTGGGTTTTATGGATTTAACCCTCTTATAAAAGTACGGTCTTGGATTCCTCCCCACTACTCCACAACAAGAAGACGAAGAAAAATTCTCTCGTATCCAATATTTGAAAGGAATTTCCTTCGCCTTGTAACATATGCTAAAAGTCGGAGAGAGGGAGCTGGACGGAATTGATCCTAGAAAAACGAATACGCACTGTTTCGTTAGTTGTGTAGTTGCATATGTGCGAACGAAACTGCACACTCCATGACGATGTGCAATATTGTCGCGTAAAGCGCATTTTCGCATTGTTAGAAATACATAGAGAGTGCTGCATTTGCCTAGAAACGCTGGAGGATATGTCGGAATATTGCGTACATTATCTCATTAAAATATCATTATTACATTCCAATTTAATCGTTCTATTTAATTATTCTGCATCATGACAGTACGGGACGGCAAATATCGATATTTCCTTTCACAATTCGATTTTTCGTAACGTTAGAAAACGTTTTCTTATTTATAATGTTTTCCAGTAAGATAAATCTCTGTGCACGAAATGATTCCCTATTTTAATTTGTATTCCATGGCATTATATTGAATTTTGAACATTATATTGAATATTGAACGCAGCAATGGCTATTGATTATATAATTGTGTTATTACAAAGAACCATTTCCCATGAGATTTTTTCAAGATTTCAATTCACATCTAATATACTGTATATAGACAATCGTGACTGACTGACGCCAACTCTAACCATGTTCTAGAGAGTTAGAAATCTGAAACATGGCACACATGTACCTATTGGGATGCAGAGTTCAGAGAAAATCCGAATTTGGAGGTACATGCCCTCGGGGTACAATTTTTTTGGGGGGAAACGTTTTTCTTAAGTATATTTTGTGACAGATGAGGATGGCATTCAGAGTGGTGTGCTACCACTACATCACCGAACCCAGGACAACTGGTTGTCCTGGGTTCGGTGATGTAGTGGTAGCACACCTGAACTGCAACCCGGAAGCGAAGGTACAATTCCCGGCTGCTCCTTGGGTTTCTTTTGGGCTCATATCTTCCATGTCGCCTTACTCATTCCTCCTCCTTAACAATACTGTTGCTTTAGTAAAACGGAAATACATGGAAAGCTGAAACTTGGCATGGACATGCCTACGGGGCGATGAGTTCAGCAAAATGTAAAATATAATATCCTAAGATTTAAGTTCCTAAATCTATGAAATATGCCCCTGTGGGGGCATATTTCTTGGGGCCCACGTTTTTACGTAATTTTCTATTGCCTGTTGTTATTGAGCTGGTGTGGAAATATGAAACTTTTTACATAAATACCTCTTGGGACGCTGCGTGCAGAAAAATGCAGACTTTGGAAGTAAATGCCCGTAGGGAAAACATTTCAAAGGCAGGTATTTTCAAACCAGTTGAATTGATGAACATGGAAAGCTGGAACTTTGCATGAATGGGACAACTGAGACAAGGAGTTAAAGAAAATGTTTAGTCTCGGCACATCCCCTGGGGAATTTTTTCGAGGGGCGAAGTTGATTTTTTTTTTTTCGTGGCGAATTGGACAGAAATGGAAAGTTGAAGCTTCGCAAACGTATAAGTGACGATGTTATTATTATTGAGTTGAGGGAGTATTCAGTCTTCATGGTGCATCCAATCCCGGCATAGCTTCTGGGTGCGTCGGCTTTTCCAAACATGTATTTTCACCAGCGAAAAGGTCAAACGTATAAGGCTGAAACTTTATGGGCATGTAGTTCACTGAGGATGGATTTCGGTAAAAAAAAAAGAAAGAAAGATACTTTTCGCTTAAAACGGTTCAGGCCACATATTTTGCAAAATGCGTATTTTCACGAATTTTCTGATCAAGAATTTTCTGATCAGCAAAACTTAGGGCGCTAGAAAGTTTAAACTTGGCAAAGAAGTACCTGATGGATCGCTGAGTAAAGAAAAAATTCTACTTTTATTACACATAGACGATCGTGAGCAGGTGACTGATATAAGTCGTTATTCGCATGTTGAGTTCAGGAAAAATTCTACTTTGGTGATACATGCCATGGGGGCACACCTTTTCGGGGTATATTTTTTCAAACAGTTCTCTTTGCTTCAATCAAATGGAGACATATGGGAAGCTGTAACTTGGTAAGAACGTGAATGGGGAAAGCAATGAGCTCATATGTCAAATGTCAAATATTTCCAAATTTCCAGTATATTTTGTTGGGGGGGGGGCATATTTCTAGGAGGACGTAACGTTTTCACAGAATTTTTCATATCCCAGTGAATCAGGCTGAAATAGAAAAGTAGCAGCTGGCGCACGCATAACGGACGTGCTGTTGATTTAAGGAAAAATTAAACTTCTGGTGTGCGTCTCCTCAGAGCACAGCTTTAGGGTGTCACCTTTCCAAATTCCTTAAACTTCCCTCAGAAGTACCTGTTTGATGGCTGAGTACAGGAAAAATCTTACATTTGAAATATGTACACTTAGAAAGTATCATAGTGCCATAACACTACAAGAATATTCACTCAACGTTGGACTTTGACATTCAACTTCAAAGTCCAACGTTCTCACTTTCAGTTCGCAAGAATGGAAAAATTATTCCACCAAAATCGTTCGGCGATGCAGGTGCTAATGGGATATTTATGGAGGCTGCTGTATGGAAATTATCAGGCAGTTCGCGTGCCATATAGTGAAAACAGAGAAAAGCGTGCTTCTCCTTAGCTGAATTAGCATCTTAACTGACCACATACTGACCACCCTATTTTATGACAAGTCACCATAGACACGGATATGGAAAGAGGGCGTATGGGCACTTACCCCCTTCATCCAGAGAACTCCTCAATTAGTAGGGAAAGAACGCCATGGCCTTTTTTACGTCATCTCTTTCAGGGTGACCCATTTCTTCCACGGTCCTATAATATTCAAATGAGACTGAAACTTCGAATTACTAAGCGAAAGATAAAAGACTAGCCGAGCCGTGGAAGACTTCCACGAACTCTTCGGCAAGAAATCCCGAGTTCATTCGGCGGACCTAAATCTCAGTGGCTCTCTCATCGCTAAAGGCAGCAGCAGCCCCTCTTTCTCATTCTTTATGTGTTCCCACGTACAATTCTTGGAGCCGCCTTTCATCCAACTGTAGGGAGGATGACTTCCTCGCCGGGGTGAGATCTTCCCCTTTATATTTATCGCCACTTTTCTCTATTGATTCACCCTGTCCGCTTCATCCGTAACGACCATCTCCATCACTTTGCGTGCAAGCTTATGAGCCTATGAATGAAACATATGAAATACGGGATGGTCGCGACCCAATCGGCGGCGTCCAAGAATAAGCCATTTTGTTCTGTCCCACCCAGATGGGACCCCACGCTTTCACCCTCTAGCGTTACTCTCCTTCGCACGGAGGAAAACGGAACTCCAAGCTTTGTGTGTGTTCTGAAACACACACAAAAAGTGTGTTTCAGAACACACTTTTTTCTCTGAAAACACTTTTTTCACTTTTTTTTCTGAAAGTGTTCTGAAATGTTGTGTGCATTTCCCACGTGAAAGCTCATATCGAGGTATGAACAACCCTTAGTTATGGGGGGGGGAGGGAGTGTGCAAGTCGTACAATGACTCTCTCTCCTCTTCTCAAGAACGGGTCCAACTGTTGCGAAGCCGGAGAGAAAGTGCGAGCGTAAGATGGGCGGGAAGACACCCGCTGATGCCTTCCACGAACCGTTTCTCGGAATCCCCGAGCTCAGTCAGCAGCCCTAAAACTCAGCGGCCCTCTCAACGATATAAAGCAGCACCACCTCCATCCCGTTCTCGAGAATGACCTCTGGAAGACTTCCACGAACTTCGGGTCGGTCTAGGCCAGGGGTGTGCAACCTTTATCGGCAGTGGGACGCATGGAAATATCTGACTCTTCACGCGGGCCATGAAATCCAAAGGAAAAGGCTCCCCACTTTTGCCCTCAGGGCATATGAGAGTATGAGGTCGCGTTGATTTGCCGATGGTCCTTACCCCCACCCCACCACTAGGAAATTCCAATGCCTAAAATAATCCTTTGGCATTGAGAACCTTCATTCCTCGAGACATGTGCCCCCGCACGAGGAATTAATGGGGGGAGGAAGTGAAAGGATTCAGTCTATCTTCTGTCTAGTTACTGAGGGATGACGCAAGTTGCGATGGGCCTTGGGCTGCAAATAAACTTAATTGTTGTTATCCCATTATGCAATACTGGGCCGCAAGAAGCAGGTCCACGGGCCACATGCTGCCCGCGGGGCGCGGGCGTCAAACTGCCGGCGAACTATTTTATTTCGTCCGGCCTGCAAAGTCCTCTTCAACGGTTGGTTTAAATAAAGTAGATCTGCTGGCAATTGAACCTTTGGTGCAAGATGTGCGAATATGTGACCAACCGGTACTGAAGGGTTCCATCCGGCCGTTAGCTTAGACAAGCTTGACATTTCTGGCCTAGGCTAGGCGTTTCAGGGTCGCCGAAATGAATTTTGAGGCCTGGGGCAATATGGACGTAAGGGCCCCCTTTCCACTCTTCTCCAAGGTACGTGGAGAATACAGGACGCGAGGAGGAGAGAAGGTATGTCCATAAGCGGAAACGAGAGAAGCTAGTCTCGGAGCGCACCTACGCTCCTTCGCGCAGCCGGATTTTCTCCGATTGCAAAAGCTGACCGCAGCCACCGAAAGACGACGACTGCAAGTGTCGGTGCGAAGTGGTCTGCCCTGCTACTCATTTTCCATGTTTGACTATTTATTATATACCAATATGTGAAAGCATAAATACGTGCGAATTGTGAGCTTGATTGTAAAATGAAGTAGATGGAATGGCAAATGGCTTATAGAAAACAAATATGAGGACCTAAAGGCCTGCTTGGGACAGCTGGTGCCATAAGAAAGTCCTTCATTTCTTATTTTCTCGGAGACGGATGATGAGGAGTATTTCATCATTCAAGTTGCGCAACCCGCAGATATCTGAATTCTGTAGATGAAAAGTCGATCACCTAAGAGTGAAACTTCACCTTCTTGGTTCTTCTCTCCCTCCGAGCATCTTATGAGAACGAAATAGCCCGGGGGGGGGGGGGAAGAGTTCAAATGGCATGACGAAAGAAAAAAAAATAGAGCGGCCTAGAATCGATCCCAGAGCCTCTTATTCGGGGGACAATTACTTTTACCTTAACACCACCGAACCAAACACGTAATACTTCCCATGCCATCCATAACATTGCAACGATAGAGATTGAGTCTACGCACACTGCTCCTGATAAGGACCCGGGGTCCGATACGGATTTTTCAGCAGGGACTTGTAAAACGTCCCCGCGTGTTAAACTTGGAGTCACCTTTCATCCCTTAATCGATCGGAGTCCCCTTTATCGATCGGAACCCCGTCCTTTTAGTGATCGTCATTCTCACTAGGAGAGTGACTCCCGAGGGTGAAAATGGCGGGATCCCACCTCTATGGAACAGGAGCCCTTGGATCGGAAAGACGCCGTCGGCCGTGTAGTAACCATCCCATTTCTCTAGCGTATATTTCACTCATAGGCCTACATGAAAGTGGTGGAAATGGACTTCACCGACTTCATCGTCGAGATCGATAAAAGTCCGTATCGTAGGCGTGAACACCCCCGTGAATGAGAGGGGTTGCGCAAGACGTATGTTGCCAGAGCGACTGCTGCGCTCATTGTTGATGACTGAACTCGCGAATATCCGAAAATGCTACACGCCTAGCCTAGGCAGACCCAGAGTTCGTGGATGTCTTTCTCGGGTTGGGGTCTCCGTCTCGTTCTCGAGCGAGCAGTTCCTTTTGAGTCTTCGCGACTCCTAGATTCGATATCGAGAAGGGGAGAGAGAGCGACTGCCGCGTAGAAAGTTCAAGTACTGGCTGAACTCATGGATTCCTGACTATGTTCAGGACCGTAGAGAAGGGGAGGGGGGGGGGGCGCGGAGGCAAAATGGAAAATTTGCTCCGTGTCACTTGCCTTGGGGGGGACCGGTCACATCAGATGATGCGCTTACTATTCAATATTATTTATTAGCGTAGCGTTCGTTAGCAATGAAGAGATCAAATACACGCGGTGAGTGTTTGAAGCGGCAAGGGGGGCGAAAGAGTTGAAATTCTGTTCTGGGGTTGAAAATGTCATGTGTTGAAATTCTCAGCGCAGCAGAGCGCACCTATGCAAAACGCATGCGCCATCAAATCATCTATTTCACAAAACCAGACTACCAGCATAGATCGCGTCATTACCTTCCGAGCTTTCGCGGCGGTAGGTTCCTCTCTCGCTCCCTATTGCATCCATACCACTTTATCGGTTTCGTATTGAGGAAACAGATGCACGCTGACTATGCAGTGGCTTTCCTCTGTATTCCTTTGACTTTTCTAAGTATCAAAAGGGCCTTTCTCACATAATAGCACTCAAGTTAGACTCGGAAGATTGGGGGGAAAGCAGTTACCGTGCATGTCATGTGCGTCACAATACATGGCGGAACTCTCTCGCGAGAAGGCAATTTATTTTCATAAATTATTCTTCGCAGGACTTTTTTCTGCATCAGAATCATGAGTCAAGGAGCATAAGATGCTCGGAGGGAGAGAAGAACCGAGAAGATGAAGTTTAACGCTTAGGTGATCGACTTTTAGGAACATCTACAGAATTCAGATAGCTGCAAGTTGCGCAACTTGAATGATGAAATACTCCTCATCATCCGTCTCCGAGAAAATAGGAAATGAAGGACTTTCTTATGGCACCAGCTGTCCCAAGCAGGCCGCTGGGTCCTCATATGTGTTTCTCCATAAGCCATTTGGCATTCAATCCACTTCATTTTACAATCAAGCTCACAAATTTGTACGTAATTATGCTTTCACATATTGGTAGATAATAAATAGTCAAACATATGGAAAATGAGTAGCCCATTTCACAGATTCCTGAGCGCTTTCAAAGGACTGCAGATTATGTAAGCAGTGACGATAGAGCAAATCATTATGCAAATCTGAAATTTGGCAATATGAGAGACGGACTCCCACGAGGAAACTGCAAAATTGCACTTCTTTCAAGTGCCCGTGGGAACGCCAGTGGTGATGAACTGACGAATCGCCTCGTATTTCATCATGGACGCTTAAAATCCCTTAATTCCCGGCAACAGGCGGGAAGAACTGCAGTGAGCGATGCCACCGTTGCGAGTAATACGTCACCTGCTTCATCCGAGAGATGGCGAGACGAGAGCGTATGTCCGATTTTCGGGCAACGTTCCCTTCCCTCCCTTTCTTGAGGCATACATAAATACTGTACATTTTCTAGGCCGCTTTTCCCAATTTAATGGGGTCGCTGTTCGAGCATCCCCAGGAGCGTTCTCCAGTGATCTCCAGTGACCAACATACTCAAGCTCAGCTGGTGGGATGCCGAGCCACTCGTGACAAAGCCGAGCGACGTAATCACTCCACCTTGTACGAGGTCTACCGACAGGTCTTTTGCCGGTCATCTCTGCCTGGAAGTCTCTTCTTGGGAGCCTCCACGGGGCATGCGACAGACGTGTTGAAACCGCCTGGCCTGAGACCTCTCGATCCGGAGAAGCAGCTGCTCGACGTGGAGACTCTCGCGGATGGCAGAGTTCCGCATCCGATCGCGGCGCGTTACGGTAGCTACTCGACGCAAGAACCTCATTTCGGCAGCTTGTATCCGCGATCTGATGCTTTCGGACGTTACCCAAAGTTCATGACCATAAGTGAGGGTGCGGAGATAAACACGCTTAAAAACCGAGAGTTTTGCTTCCCGAGAAACTTCCGATCTGGCAACTACGGTTCGCCAAAGTTCCCGCAGAGCTGTAGGAGCCTGGGAGATGCGGTTGTCGATCTCGTTTCCGTGTCGCCCATCACTCGAGAACCAGACCCCGAGGTATTAGAACTTCTCCACCTGTTCCAGTGGGACCCCACTGATATGCAGGGTGCACCGAGCAGGATTTCTCGAGAGGACCATGACCTGTGTCTTGGAGACGCTCAGTTTCATTCCGGCCGGGGTGCATTCGGAGTCGAACCGATCGAGCACGCTCTGGAGCTTCTGTCGAGAGCGGGTCAAGAGAACGGCATCGTCGGCGAAGAGAAATATTCTTACCGCGACGTCACCGATATTGACCCCTCCGGGCCGAAGCTGCGCAGGCAGATCCTGTCCGTGTACACGATGAACAGGAAAGACGAGAGGACACAACCCTGCTGGAGTCCAGCGCGTACCAGGAAAAATCCTCACTCCTCCCGCTCACTCGGACGCAGCAACCCTGCATCTGCAATCGCTGTATAGGGACAGAACGGCCCGTAATAGCTGACCCCTGATCCCATACTCCTGCAGCACTCCCCACAGTTTTCCTCAGGGTTCACGGTTGTAAGCTTTTTCAAGATCCACAAAGCACATGTAGACATCTTTGGCATATTCCCAAAGTCTCTCGGGGATTTGGTGGAGAGTGAACAGCTGGTCCGTGGTGCTGCACCCTTCGCGTAAGCCGCACTGCTCCTCTTCAAGTTGAATTGCATTTGAATTTCTATGTAGCCTAGTCAAGTTTTCACTCATTATTTGGCTGACACGACACCAAGCGTTCCGTTTCTGTTCCAGCTTGATTAATCGTGGAACAGAACCGTTCCCGTCCTATTCCGCAATTCCAAACGGAAATTTGGCAATTGTACGGCAGAATTTATTTCTTCGAAAACCGCGATTGCGAAGGAATAAATGGAAAGGTACTTGGAGAGGAAAAATTTCCCCTTTTCGGGAAAAAACCAACGTCCTCTTTCTAGGATTCCCTCCGTTCCAGTTACATCTTCCATTCCGAAGCCATGGATTCGACACGGATAATATCGGCTTGCGGAGTAATTGTAAAGTCGAGAGTAAAACTTTAAGAAAATGCTTTGGAATTTTGGTTCTGAATCTGTGAAACAAACCGGCAGTTTGTTTTCAAGTTTTACAGTTGACACCCAGTTAACATTTAAAAATGAATTCACGATTTTGTTAACAGAACAATCTCATAATTTGTTACATTCACACAACTTCGTGTGTACATCACGAAAGTAACCACAGCTTTAAAAAAAATGGTTTACACAAAAGATGAAAAAAGAAGATTCATTTTTTCCTTTCAGTGGGACAGAGGACGCTCGTGCCCTTTTCCCACATCTGCCCCACCAGGTGGGACAAAGGACCGAAACATGTTAAAATGATCCGACAGTTCAGCGTGTATCTTACTTTATTATATAAACGCATGCTTATCAAAGCAATATCATCGATCCTCAATATTAAATACTTATTTTGTAAGGAACACGGCGTATATTCCACAACTTCCATCCAAGATCTGATGAAAGGATGTCTTCAGAGGAATACGAATAACAACCATTAGACTCCTTTAAAAAATGTCCATGTGGATTTGGAACCGGCTGGATTTCCCCCTATGTGGTAATTCCACCTGTTGGAGCGATGTCCACCCAGGGGGAAAATCCACAGGGAGGAAAAATCCACCTGGCTCGAGATAAATATGCGCGAATGAATAGATGGATTTTCACTGGGGGATGTCCACCTGGTTTTTTGACCAAGTGGATGGAGGGTGGCGTTTCCCCTGGAATTTACAGGAAATTCATTCCAGCAAATATCAAACATTTTCGTGGAAATGTTGATTTATTTTGAAAACTCGAAGGTCATTCACCGGGCCAGCTTCAACTCAAGCATCGACCAGGGAAATATTCTTCCAGCTACCGCCACACTGCGACCTGATAGGGTGGGGGATCTCCATCCTCTATGGGCCATCCGTTCCGATTCACCGAATTTCAGGCCACAGAACCCGGTGGACAATTTTCATGCAAGATCCATCTGTTACAAGGGAAACGGGGTCAATGATTGAGCCACTCCTTATGCTAGCCCAAATCGTAACATTGGGCGTTTTAATGATACCTTCTCGCATATTTACTATCACTGCCAAAAGATGAACGTGCTTCGGCACTAGCGCTACCTAGTTGTGGATTTTATTCACTATATGGAGAGTAAATTAAATTAATACTCACTGCTAAAGGATGCGTTGCTACGAAGATAAGTTACGTTACTACTAGGAGTCAGGGTTGCTAGGTCTATGTTTTGGGTAGTCTCCGTTTTGTCTTGACTGTGTGTGAGTGCATCAAGTTTGGCAAGGGCTGGGCGATATGTAATTTTATTGGATCGATATCGTCGACCTACATATCGTCTGATGTCACGATATCGCCAGGGTTCAATCGGTGGGAGGGATAACGTAGTATAAAGGGCGCAGTTACATCACGACAAGGCCAATTCGTTTCATCAATGATTCTGAAATAATGGAATTAAGGCACTTGAATGCCAGAGAGCATTGTTGTTCGCTGCTCAAAGCCAGAAAGGGGATGTTATCGACGTTCTCCGTCGCAAGGCTTGCAACCCGCTCATCAGGGACAAGGCCATTACGGACATGATCCATGACTTGCTCATCACGACAAGGACGCTTCAAAACTCACCGACGGAGAATCTTTGAGAAGAGGTGAACTTTTTTTCTCTTTTGCTTCTATGACACAACTCCTAAATCGAAATACAATTGCACTAGATTTCTTATAACCATGTAGCTCCCTGGGTTACACATCACATCTTTCAGGGAAGAAATCTGTCAATTTTTTGTGTGGCCAGACCATAGCTCAACCTTGACTATTATTCAGTCCTCTTTACAACCCATTCTGTTTACATGTTCTCAAAATGAACATAGTTCTGATCCTTTAGTGTTGATTTCGAAACATCTGCGAATTGGGGAGATTACGGTAGACCTGAGGCGCATGCTCAAGAGCTAAGAGCAGAAATAAGTATAATTTGTGGACTATACAATGTCGCTGAAGCCATTTAAATTCATTTCGCATAGTTATAGAGACTTTGACTAGTTAGGTTTGTAGACACTATGGAGAAGTAATTATTTTTAGAAAGATACATGTTAACATCACCGAAGATGCTGTAGTAACATTTCGAACTTGACAATAAATACAAGCAAGAAAGATAACTTTGTGTTCATAAATTGACTCCATTTTCTTCCAGCAACTCCCAATCAAATATGAACAATCCCTTCAGCAAAATGACTCCACATCTGACCTTGCCCCTCACGGACTACCCACACGGTCTAGAAAGATGGAAATTCATCTTCATCACTGGAGATTCCTCGTCGCATCCAAAGGTCTCATTGCTCCGCCTTCCTCGCAATGACACTGATGAATGGCGACCGCCGATCACAACTGCACGGACTTAGCTTGGAGGAGCAGTCGATGAACCCCCGGCAGCATCCCAACCGGAGAAGCCAATGGGTTCGTTGCACGAAATTCACTTTAGCCTAATGGAACTTTAAATCTCCATTAGCGGAGCTAGAGGAGGTATGAGGGGGGTTTAAAGCTCCATTGGGCTGAGTCAGTTTCATGCAGACGCTTACGGTATTATATAAGTTCTTCCAATTCGAGCGGTGAAACACAAGGATTTAATCACATCTTTTATTTGCGACTTGAAAAAAGTAACAATAAACAGGATTTTAAGCAGCCCGGAATGTCATCATGAACATTTTTCTTTTCCCCCAAAAAACCAATTAACGGTGCAGTCATCCAAAGATTCAATATAAAAGTTCGTCTAAAACTTCTGGTGGAAGACCAGCGAGGAATGTAGGCAGAGGAGCAGGTTTTTGAAAAAGATCCGAGAATTTCTGCACGATCCACCCCACGGTCCCGATCTGCGGGCTCCAAGTCGTGGTGGTCGCCGCCGTCGTCGTGGTGGTCGTCGTGGTGGTCGTCGTGGTCGTCGTGTCCGTTTGGGGCGCGGGCGCTGGCTCGGATTCCCGCAGGAGGAGCAGCAGGAGCAGCAGCCACGATTTATGCATGTCTATGCGAAGGGAAAACCTGCGAAGTTATCTCTGGGTAATGAAAGCGTCGGAGGAAACATGTCATTGTTTCTGATATTAATGGATATTTCAGGCGAATTGTCTTTCATGATTCTGGCACCATTTTTTTTTTCAATAAAACTTGATGTAGACAAAGGCTGGCCAAACCGGAGTGAAGGGAATAGGATTTCAAATGATATATTATACTTGACTCGTGAACACAGGCACACACACCCGCACACCTCATCTTTTCCCAGTACCCCCAAAAATCTGGAATTAGTCCCAAAATGAGCAAATCCAGAGCTCTTTCTCTCGAAAGGGCAACACATGATTGACTAGCATCATGCTCTTTGGATATGAACTCCCTCCTTTCGAAAATGAACCCCAATGAATGGAGATTGTTATTGCTCATCCACGAGCAAATAGCAACCACACTTGTCAACTTTTGTGCCACGAACGGCGAGAATTGTACTAATGACCTGTCAAGTAAGAAAGTACGATTGCCTTTTTTTTTTCCTCGAAAAATCCTTGAGAAAAAGGGCAAATTCCCTTCCTTTTCCGGAAACCTTGTTCATTCGAGTTAATGGCAGATGGCATGGCGACAGCTCAATCATTTCATAACCAATTCCTTTATCTATTTTTCTAATTAAGTCTTAGTCTATTTTCTAATTAAGTCTTGACTTCGTCCACCAATTGGATCGAGCCGATGTTCATTTGTATTTTCCCTGTCTTTTGGCATTTGATTGGCAAATTGTCTCTGCCATTTCAAATTGAGTTATTCGCTAATATAAGGAAAACGGGACATTGGAGGAAGTTTTGTCCCATAAGAAGGGCACATCCTTGAATGCTACGGAATCTGTTTAAAAAAAAAACGCACTCCGTATTCGATGATTTCGATGCTAGATCGCGGACAGACGAAGACACGAGGGAGTGCAATTTTCTGAAGTAGCCAATGTCTTTTCCGCTGGCTTTATATGCTGAACTATTGTTCCGTAAGCTTTCGGCTTACATCACTCCGTTTTCAATTTGATCAAAATATGAGGTACGGAGAAACCGTCGTCAGACTACAGGAGGACTTCTAGCGACACAATTCTAAACTCGCTCACACGGGATTGTTTGGAATGGAGGCGTGGAAACCCTCCCAAGAAGTAGAAGCGAAGGGGAAGGAGCGCCAGGAAGCCTCTATCGCACGCGAGCGACCTTCTTCATGGCATTCAACTCGCGTCGCACGCTGGATGTAGTACTATAGAGACTGAACTCCGGATAGGAGATCCGGAGCGGTTGGAGGGGGAAGGAGTGGAAGGGGGAGGGGGGGAGGATTTCGCACCTTTGCGTGATACCTTCCCAACGGATGGCAAGATGTCACGCCTATTGAGTGAAGCAGAGGACTGTGGTATGCCTGTAGGCCGTTCTATACCGTGAATTTCCATATTACAGGAGAAATCGCTCCGGGCTGAAAGAATGCATTCTGTGACCTGCTCCAGACAACCAGGAAAACATGTTTTTTGATAAATATTTTCCCCATTTCCATGATGGATGTGACCTCGAGTCTCTCGTCCCCGTTCTACTTAGCCCGACCGTCATTCCATGTCTTTCAAAATTTTCATCCATCGAAGAGGATCACTTCTCTAGTCGAGATGTGCATCTGTCACCGCACGAAGTTGGACCGCATAAACGCATGTACCATTTAAAGAGAGGATCCCCCTTGGTTTTCTTGTGTTTTTGGCTTCCATAATGCACGAATCCTGGACAACAGAGGAATCCGGCATTAATGGAAAGTTCTTGCCTTCCAAAAGTCTCTCTTAGAAATCCAGAATGACAGCTGAACTTCATCCTAAGTATAAATTATTCATGAATCATGGATAAGGTTCACCGTTTGGTGATCCGGTGCCCTTTCACCAGTGAATAACGTCACCTAAAATTGTATCCCGTACATCGACCGCAATCGTCCGCCTTCCTCTTTTTTGCTCCTATTTCCCTCCTTCTCCCCTGTTCTTCCTCCTTCTATCCTCATTCTCCCCTCTTCTTCCTCCTTCTATCCTCATCCCCCTTCCTTCTTTTCCCTTCTTCCCCCGCCCGCCGGAGATTTCCTTATTTTCAAAACCTCACACCCTAATGATGTCTGACAAGTAGGGGAGACACCACGAACAATTTTTTATTTATTTTTACTTCTCAAGTGTTTAATTCTGCTGTAAGCATCCCAATATTGTAATATATGCCATTTGATATTCTCCTCAATATATCCTATATGTATCACTTCAACGCAAGGGTTCAAACCTTTATGAAACATTTAAAAAGCTTATGTTGTAGTGGTCCTTGGCACCTTCCCCCTTGAGCAAGAAGAGCCAGCTGAACAGGAGACACCATGTGTCTCCTGTTTCTTTCACCTCTTGTTTCAACCTCCATTTCCTTTTATTCCCAAATTTTGGAATCGTCGTGTTCTTTTGGACAGCTGAGAGTATGCTTGGAGCGCTGGGAGAGTTAGAAAGCTTAAATATTTTCCACGTTCTTCCTTTTTTGACTTTCGGATTGTTTTTCCTTAAACCAGAATTTTGTTTATTTATTCATTATCAACAATAACTGCGAATGAGGTAATATAGTGATATCATGTTTCATCGGGGAATCATTGATCCCCCCGAAACTCTATGGCGCCCCACTCTGGTTCTTAATGCGATTCCTTGAGAGGCAAAGGAACGAAAAGGTCATGAAGCAATGTGCACCAGTTCGACACTTCCATAAAATATTGAAATGTAGTCTAGTCGGAATAAAATCCTCGCCCCTCTTCTCAACCAATACCGTTTCAATTTCTTTTCAAAAGTGCGCCATTTGTAGCTTTCTTTTTAACTACACGAAAACTGGAAATTATGTCAACTCATTAGAAACCCAGAAAGTCAGAAACAAGGCATACGTTCTGGGTTTCGGGAAGTCTTCGATTCTGAAGGAGGCGAAAAAAAGAACAAATTGAAATGAAAGCAAGAAGCAAAGCTGACCTGGAGAAGACGAGAGAAGACCCGTCGAAGGACAAGAACGAGGGAATATGGGCCGAATGTAACAGGTATGAGATCGTCATCGCATGATATCCCGCGTCTTCCATAGAGAGCTAGCAACCCGCGGGTCACCAGTTCTTGCCCGCGGGTCTGAGGTTCCAGAGAGGCGTACCAAGTCCGACGCGAGCTACCGGAACCGCGCAGAGCTCTACTGCTTCCTTCTTACCCGCTTGGGAGCACCGTTACGAAATCTCGAAGTCAAATGATGTTTACACTCAAACACGAATTGGATCGCCATTGTTTTACTCCTGGTTTATTAACGTATATTCATTTAGGGAGGTTTTTTTTCCTTCAAAACAATTATGCGATGAAACCTGCATGCATTTCATTGAGAAATTCGCGGGCATATCGAATTCATTCGAGCAAAAAGGGTGTGCAAAAATTTCACTCAGGGTGAAGCGTTGAGGATACCGATGTTCAGAAAGTCAGAATAGATGAATCCTGGTTTTAGCAATTAAAAAAACGCGAAATAGTATGAAGGCGTCACTGTAAGAGACTCTCGCTTCTTTTTGAATAATTATCAGAGAATTATCTGATAGTTGTGCGATTCCCACTTCCCCAAATAATTTATCGGCATATAAAATAAATAATTATATAAAAATTATGTATTATATTAAAAAAAGGAATTATGAGCCGTGTGGCGAAACCAATTCATTTTTTTGCTCCGTAAAAATGCTGCATCCAATCAAGTGAGTTTTGAAGTTGGAAATATTAGGCACAATTAGACACAACATTAGACCATACATGGTCATAAACTGGTCTATACTTCCTATTATCTCTCTCTTTTCCATAGATTATCCCCATAGTAGTCCCTGCAATTATTATTACTATGCTGAAAAAAAACTCATTGCAATTCTTGAGCCTCAGGTTCTCTGGCGGATCCACTGCCGACTACAGGTAGATGAATTTTTGGGTTTCTCTTCGAAATCCTTTTTTTTTAGGAAGAAAAGATTGTGGCAATGAGTTCGAATATCATGATGATGTTTAGGAACGGAATCTCCCTGTGTACTGTAAGCTATATGCGTATAAACGCAATGAAGCGGTTCTGTTACGAATGGGTAATGCGATGAACAGAGGATTGTCAAGGAGACGTTATGCTAACGATTCAAATTTTCACTTATTACACGGCCAGCGTAGCGGCAGCAGGCCGCTTGTATACATATAACTGCGTAACAAGGTCTAGTCGGTAGTTACATGGTTAGATTCCATTCGCGGTAAACCGTCGATGGTGAGAGAGAAAATGTGACGTGACTTTGATTCGAAAAATACCGATTCAGGTTCATACGGATTAAACTGGTTCATATTTTTTTAAATTCCTCTCTCAGCGGGTAAGGATACTCGCTCAATCTATGGCACCCCCTGTATTACACAGAGTAAGCTTAAAGTAATGACCGTCACCTTAAAGCGTTGTAATTTGGATATCTCCATGCAACTTCATCAGAGAAATTTTTTTAGGTAACAAGATTCAGATAGAAGAAATTGCCCATTTCTAAAGCAAAGTGACTCGGGGACCGCTTCCGCATGTAAAAGGAGTCTCACCTGTCAGTTTAAATGCCGTAAAAAAAGAATCTTACTGAGTTACAGCGCAGAAGGCGGCAGGAATTTCGTTGAACAGGGTCGACGCGACAAACAAATACGTCCCTGAAGGAAACGTTTCGCGAAACAGGAACTGTGCTTGGCCAGAGGAAGGCATAATACAGGACTCACAAATCACTGAAGCGATCACAGATCCGCAAGTCCTAACGCCGTCAGACTTCTTCTCGAGAAGGCAATGGCGCTATCCCCACCATCCCTGCCTCAGACGCGACCGTGCATTAAACGTTACGCCAGTGGAGATCGGCCGAAGAAAATGCCGACTGGCGTCTGATCGTTTTCGGGAGAATTTGGATGCTGGTGCTATCCAAGGGGATCGCCGGAAGAGGATGCACCTGTGCGTTGTATTCATTTTGATGCTGCTGTTTCAAGTTTGAGTAGTTCCTTCTGATTATCCCTGTATTTTTCAGTGAAACTAATTGTATTTCTGAAGAATTGAATCTCTGGACAAGTGGAAGAGTCGGCTGTACTTCGGACTCTGTTTTGTTTATTTGCTTGAAAATACGCTTTGACGAAAAGAACCCGTCAGTGCAATTCCAAAAATTTTGTCAAGACCAGACAAGTCAGGGGAAACCTTGACAACCCCTCATCGAAAGTAATATCTCGATATGAATAGCGGCACTTCGTTTTGAAACATCAGTTCATGCCACTGAATCTTCTATATGCAGTAGCCTCAGGGGGAAAGGTCGTGAAGAACTTCCTTCAAGAGAACACACAACAACGAGTAGAAATCCATTTTTGACAAACTCTCATCAACTTTTGAATTTCTTCGAATGATTCATCAGCTCAGGTGATGGTGTTGTAATCATTATCGCATATGTCATAGTTGTCGTGTCTGCTGTGGCAGTTCGTGCTGCTAGTGTCTTCTTATTGGCCGTCGCCACCTCTAGGGGAAACGCCAGAGCAGTGAATGGTGTCGCCGGCGAGCTTGAGTCGCAGTGGCAGGAATAAGAAAAAGAGTAGCAGCAATCAGGTAATAATCTTAACACTATGATGTCGTGGTTAGATGCGATGGGGTGTTTCCAGGAACACGTGGATTAGTGACCAGGGGAACGAGGGTGAGGTGGAGCCGCCAGACGGAGTGGTGTGGTGAGTAGAATGGGTTTTGGAATGATCATCTGGCTTGGTGTGGTGAGTAGAATGGGTTTTGGAATGATCATCTGGCTTGGTGTGGTGAGCATTTGGTGTGGTGTGGGGAGCAGAAGGGGTTGTGGGATGAGTAGCAGGGATGTGGTTACGTTCACGTTCAGTGGTGGGATTTGAAGCTGTGGTAGTGAACGATTTCCTTGTTGTCGTTGCCGGGCTCGATGAGGTCGATTTAATAGGAGCTGGAGTCGTGACAGGAGAAGCTGTAGTCGTCACTATAGAGACCGTGGTAGTAGTAAGACTTGATTGGGGGGTGGTCAATGGAACTGTGGTTGTTGCAGGAACGCGTGTGGCAGCGGGATCAGCTGTTGTCGCTGAATTGGCAGAGGACGTACTCAAGGCAGCTGTTGATGTGGTCGTTGCAGTTGTAGTAGTCGTTAATGTAGCTGTGCTAGCGGTCGAAGGAACTGTATTCGTCAATGGAATGGTTGTCGTAGTGGTCAAAGCAGACGGGATTGTGGTCAAGGCATTTTCGGTCGTTAAAGGAATAGCTGTTGTAGTAGCAGGTGCTGCGGTTGTTGAAGGAATTGTCTTGGTAGTGGGAGGATCTGTGGTAGTGGCAGGATCTGTGGTAGTGGCAGGATCTGTGGTAGTGGGAGGATCTGTGGTAGTGGGAGGATCTGTGGTAGTGGGAGGATCTGTGGTAGTGGGAGTAGCTGTGGTAGTGGGAGGAGCTGTGGTAGTGGAAGGAGCTGCGGTTGTTGAAGGAATATCTGTGGTAGTGGGAGGAGCTGTAGTAGTGGGAGGAGCTGTGGTAGTGGGAGGAGCTGTGGTAGTGGGAGGAGCTGTGGTAGTGGAAGGAGCTGCGGTTGTTGAAGGAATATCTGTGGTAGTGGCAGGATCTGTGGTAGTGGCAGGATCTGTGGTAGTGGCAGGATCTGTGGTAGTGGCAGGATCTGTGGTAGTGGGAGGAGCTGCGGTAGTGGGAGGAGCTGGGGTTGTTGAAGGAATATCTGTGGTAGTGGGAGGATCTGTGGTAGTGGAAGGAGCTGTGATAGTGGGAGGAGCTGTGGTATTGGAAGGAGCTGTGGTAGTGGAAGGAGCTGTAGTATTAGAAGGAATAGCTGTGGTAATGGGAGGAGTTGTGGTCGTCGCTGGAGTGGCTGTGCTAGGGGTCGAAGCGATTGCAGTCGTTAATGGAACGGTTGTAGTAGTAGTCAAATGGGATGGGGTTATGGTCTTTGCCATTGTGGTTGTCACTGGAGCCGCAGGCGTGGTGTGCTGTTCAGTGTGGGTTGTGGGCTTTTGTGTTGAGGTTGTGGGTTCTGTTTTGGCGGTTGTGGGTCGTCGTTGTGAAGTTGTGGGCCCTGTTGTGGTGGTTGTGGACCATGGTGTTAAGGTTGTGAACGTCTCAGTTGGGACCTTGAGATGAGCACCGCGTGTGGTTATCGGCAATGGTTGGGATTCCCGAAGTAAGAGGAACAGCATCACCAGCATCACCGAGAAACGCTGCATATTTGTCCCTGTACAGAGGAAAGGAAATTGAAACATTACTGACTCATTACGGTTGGAACAATATCCTTAGCAAGTTATATCAGCGATGAGCACATTAGAGACAGATGCGCAATCCTTAGGTCATGAAATAGGATTTGTTCACATGCATTAGCTTTAGTTGTAAATGGGAGAGCTGATTCCCGAATAACAATTTCGCCAATTTTGCATATGGTATATGCAAAATATATTGTAGGATCCTCTCATCATGAATCATCGGGTTGTGGTTGTGCTGTAATTGCCTAGGGATGCCTTTTTGGCCTCCCTAAAACGTGATTGATTTTACTTCACGCAATTTAGAGAGACATCATATCTGTTTCCAAATGATCTGGTTTCATTAGAATGCTGTTGATACAAGGAGGCACTCAATTATGAAAATATTACACGAGCATTAAATTTGTTTGTAATTGTTACATATGGGATCTTATTGAATATACGCTTGATAGGCGCATCATTCGAGTTAATTTTCTCGAGAGCTTTCCCTCCACTCCTCCCACATCATTGTCAGCGATGTTAAACCCCTTTTTCAAAATAACAAGAGTATCTTTTTTCAGCTCGTCTATCGAGTGCGGACGGTCTCAGTCCGCCCTTTTATCAAACCACATCTGACATCACTTAAGCAATAATACAAACATATATCATTGTCGAATTATCTGTGATATATGCGAAGCCCAAGCGCTTCGTCCCGGATTCATATGAAATTATTATGGGAAGTTAAAAAAGGAGCTCCCAAGGGGATTCGATTACGTGCATTCGACGGTCTTGTGGAAAAACGCTCCAACACATTTAATCACAGAAGTTCAGACCACACACATACCGAAACTCTCGTCACCGACTCCACTCGAAAAGTAAAGGCAGAGGCGAATGGGCTCCCTCGTATGTCACACACCTTCGCACGCGGACCGTGTTATTGAACCCGCATGGTACATCGGCGGAAGCATCGGCGAGACGGGGCCAAATGGAAAGGAGACGAGAGAGAACACAGATCCCGTACCGATGACCTTCCGCGGTAGGAACGGTCGGAGCAATGGCACCGCACTCACACGTACTGGGGACGGGATCATCGCATGCGGTCCATTCTCTGATTCACGAATTTGAGGTTTCATATTTTGGTAGAAATCACGCGGAACTGAAGTAACGCATGCTGGCTCTTCATGGATAGTCCTCTCGAGACTGTGGTGAACATATTTATTTTTCACGAATCACTTTACCATTTCTACAACGAACGGGGATCTCTTGTGTTAGCTTCGATCTCTCTTGCCATGCTCTTCCTTTCTTTGCCCTTCCGCCTTCCCTCCCCCTCGATCCTTCTGTTCCCTGAGTATTTTTTTGCTGGTATCACGTCAGAGCATCGACGCCAAATCACCGACGAGACAAAGCATTGTGCGAATTTATTTTTCTTGCATTTTTTTGAGATCCCTAATGAAACATAACTTTGAAAGGGCCTTCAATCCATGATGATCGATGGAAGGCAGATTGAGGATGACATCGTGGCTTCAGCAAGCATCAGGGTGCTAATCATCTTTCAGACTGAAGGACATTCGAAATATTGTTATTTTTTTTCCAGCAACATTTTCTAAATTCATGGAATTCATGGCTAATCATGCCGCAAAATAAGATAAGCGACGCGACGACATTCCGACGTCTCATGAACACAAAATCCTAACTTCATTTTATTTTCAATAATTATAATGTCCGCGGATGGTAAATCTCGGGTACCACGGATTCTTGCATTTTCCGATTGCTTAGCATGAAATGCAGGGTGGGAGGACGATGCCTTCGAAGTGCCGAGATCGCGATGACGACTCGATCTTACCCGGAAAAGGACTCCGAGACTCCGATTCGCCAGAAAGGCCCTGTGAATGATTCATGAATGTATACGATTCACCAGGGGGAAGTTCTATGCCGCGCTGTCTCGGTTTATCCTGCAATAAAAGGTAGAATAAACGAACTCAAAATCAATTGTTGATCACGAAGCGGCTGTCCATCCATTTCGCGAGAAATGGACACCACGAAAACGGCAAAATGTGGAAAGGAGAATGATAGGTCCAATCGATAGTGGAAAGAAAATGTGAGAAACGCGATCTTCGCGTCATCTATCGCATTATTATCGAAAACCCAGCGGGTCCAGAACCGGTGAACCCGCCGGTGAACCCATGAACCAGAACCGGTGAACCGCGGGGTTCGTCTGGTGTGAAAAAAACTCCAACCGCGCACGGCTCTCCTCCTTCCTTGTCGCCCGAAATCCGTTACGAAATCTCAAAGTTCGATGGCATCGACACCCGTTCGGGAACGGATGTAACGAACTGGTTCCTTGCAGGATTGGAATTTTTCGGTTTGGAAATTGGTCGCCGGTATTGTTAATAGTATTGCAGGGTGGCTGTAAGGAAGCTCCCTATTAACTTCCTTCTTTTTTTTTCTTTCGTATTTACCATACGGCAGAGAAAATATTACTTGCTGGCTGGATTGTGGTATGTTCCATTATGAGTTACAGGCTAAAATTGGCGCAGCGTGCAAAAATATTGTGGCAAGAGTGAACCTTTCGACAGAAATCGTATTGGTGTAAATATGTTGGAAAGGGATAAATGGGTGGGGGCATGCCACTATTCCCCACTATGCAAAGCAAATTATGCAAAACCTACGAAGACTGGAAATGAACATGGGAGTTGGAATTCTGACAAAAACCTAAACGACTTCTACGTTCTCAACTTCGTGAGAAGTGCGAGGTCAGAAGTCGTAATAGTGATAGGGCCTTGGTCTTGACACCTAATACTTGCTCCTTCTTGGAATATGAGAACATATCGATATTAATGCATTGAGTCTACTGTAACTCTTCCCTCTGCCTGTTGAAAACCCTCAATGCGAATCGGGTGGGATCTGAAGAAGTATTACCGATTGATGGTCACCCACGCTAAAATTTGTATGGAAATTTGCTTGCGTAGGGAGAAAATACAAAATTTATTGTGGAGATTACAATATGCGCCCGTGTAGGTGTGGTTAAGATTGATTCAAGACAGGCAAGGAGGCAGATGGGCAAGCAAGGAGGCGAGGCGAACATGAGGGAAGGTCAAGGGAGTGTTCGCTGGAGTTGCAGGTAAAGGTGGAGGTCAGCCTGGATAACCCAGTCCTGCCTCTAATTTACGGTTTCCATCAAGGCTTGAAATTGCGAGCACCGACCACTCAAACGATGGATGTAGTGTGAGAGGTAGGGGTTTGGTTCGCCTCAATAGCACCTGCCACATCGGTGTTGGCGGAGGGCTTAGGCCGGAGGGATATCGAAGTAGTCATCGCCTTCACCGGGCCCATGAAAACTGGATACATTATGACAAGAAGCATGGGAAGGTTTGACAAAGCCGTCAGGGTCATGAGATAAGGATTCCCTATCCCCTACTTTATTCTATGTTCAGCCGCTTGGGGCTGTCGTCGCTGTATGTGTGCTTATCCCTTCCAGTCCACGTAAAAAAAATTAAGAAACCATTCGTAAGTTGTTGACAGAAGCAGAGAAGGACTGGGCTGCTGAAGCCAACCTCGGCCAAAGAAAGCCTTGAACTGAAGGTAAACGTCGATTAGACCGTATTGAATTCATTTGGCGCGAGAGGGGGGGGGGTAATAAGAGGCAGGAAAATGTAATACTCTTTCAACTCTTAACTATGCATTGCCACTTCAGATCCTGTTAACCTGTCATGCCAGATTCTGTAATGGAGCTGACAGAATGACCTTGATATACCTCGCGTATGGTATTTCCGTTTCATGCTTGCAGAAATCCGTGTATTTCCTTGCATCGCCCAAAAATAAATCTCAGAAATGTTCCAAGCACGCGAAAAAGAAGCAAGATAGTTCAACTCACTTCTTTCCCTATTGGCTTTCTATGAATGACCGACCACTGAGACCGGTACGGAGGGTTTCCTCCCACCATCGAAGAAGAAATGGAAAGGCCACGTAAGTATAATATATGGAGATTTATGTAAAACTCTTCCGATTTTATTACATCTCCATCTTTTATTTCTGGTAGTTATCACATCTATTCGCCTTTACTCTTGAAACGAAGGGAAGTCTTGGCAGCGAAGGAAAGGCTAGGTTCTCTTACCTTTCTGGCTGAAACTTCGAAGACCAGTTCCCAAACCGGGAGAAACCTTGGTTCCAACTGGCCGACAGGAATCAAACATCGATCCAGGTGAACAGGCAGAAGTATGAAGACAGGGAGTGGGTCGATGAATCTCGTTGGAAAGGGCAATTATCCCCGGCACCCATATCATTTTCCTGTGTAATATTCCGAACCAGATCGATCCACCATTTCCGAGGAATGGAAAACCCCCCTCACGGATGCATTGAGCAGAGGGTGAATAATAAAAATCTTGAAAGATTTGTCCCATAATTTTGAAGACCAAAAGAAATCCAATCATACATGAGCTTCGACTTGACTGAGCCCATGTATGGGCGAAGATTGGTCCAAGAGACAGCTTGCTGTTCGATGTAAACGACAACGAGATTTGGCCAATCGAAATAGAGTGGTGACCTCATAACAACCTTGTATTTCTCCCCTCTTCAAAAATTGTCATGGTATTTGTCTCATTCGTAACATTTTTTTCTTTTCTCATCAATGCAGAAGCTACTTTTGTACCATGCTTCAGGTTTCTACCGATTCTAGAACACGGTTAGGATTGCGTCAATTTGTCTGGAGCCTATAAGTACGTGCTGTCATGCTGAATGCTCACATGACATAGGAAAGTGCTGAAGTACGAAAGTACTATTGGTCAAATGCTCATGGCGCCCCAATTTTTGGTGAGTGGTGATCCACTGATCACCACTCAATAATCAGCTCAAGTCCGTAAACAGAGCAAGTAAAAGCGAATATGTATTCAAATTCAATGCTCAAGTGAACAACCTCGAGAAACAGCATATTGATTTCATGCTGACCGTGTTCCTCAGTATCAACAAGGATCATCAACGTATCACTTCGACTTCAACCTACGTTATGAGCTCAGAACCGAAAGAATGCGAAGCAGCTGACCAAGAGACCTGTTTCTCGATGAAACTGATTTAAAAAATACAGAACAATTCAATTAAGGATAATTCCCCTTCATTCATCTCCTGAATAAAGTAATCCTCATTCCTTTCTTCGTTCCACAAAAAATTCCCCCAATGTCCCAATAGTATAAAAAAACAGGACTGCCTATCTGAAAGCAGTGGCTCATGTATAAAACATCATATCATGAGAACTATTGAATATAGCGGTAACATGCATAAATAACGGTGACATCACCTAGAAACATTCAATGATCAGAACCTGGGTTCACATTCAGACTAAAAATTACACAAACTCGAATATGGTTATCGGGCCAACAACGAAAGGAATAAGTCTTGGGGTTTCGACAACCGAAGGGAGGGACACCGACGAAGACGAAGAGTGGGAGGGGAAGTAGCTAGGGAATGGGTGAAGTCGTTGTGAATGGTGGTAAGGCTGGAGCTAACGGCCCATCCCACAATGGAGGTAGGTTGATGAAATGGATGGACATAAATTAAACAGAAATGATTGAAACATTGAAAATATCTCAATGGACTCAAAAATCAAAATGACAATTAGAACAAGACAATGCCGCGGAAGGGAATAATTAATTGCAGAGTATTTCCAAAGTAATGCGTATCAAACTTATGTTAACAAAGTTAATGACGCCTTAAAAAATGAAGTAACATTTAAAAATATGGATTAAAGCTACTGTGAATATCTAACGATTTTCAACGGATAGGCTTAATTTCGAATCGATGAACATTTCAATAAATAATGAATTCATGAAGAGACCAACTATTAAACGCACAAACAGACGCGTCCAGAGTTTAAAACAAATTTTGATAGCATTCAACCAATAAATTTTTGAAAAATGAATTGCTTCAGGGCGAGAATCGGATTGGTGAATATGGTAGACGGCGACTGAGTGGTAGTGGTGGTGGTAGGCGCGGCAGTTGTAGTCGTGGTGGTTGGAGCTGCAGTAGTAGTGGTCGAAGTCGTCGTAGTGGTCGAAGTCGTCGTAGTGGTCGAAGTCGTCGTAGTGGTATCCGTCGCTACGGGGTTGATATCTGCGGCTGACATGATGGTATCCGTCGCTGTCGTCTGGGTATCCGTGATTGCCGTGGTGGTATATGTCGCTGCCGTGGTGGCATCCATCGTTGCCGTGACGTTATCCGTCGCAGTCGTGGTGGCATCCGTGGCTGCCGTGCTGGTATCCGTCGCTGCCGTCTGGGTATCCATGGCTGCTGTGGTGGCACTCATGACTGCCGTGTTGGTGTCCGTCATTGCCGTGGTGGTATCCGAAGTTGCCGTCTGGGTATCCATGCTTACCGTGGTTGTTTCTGTCGTTGCCGTTTTGGTATCCGTCTGTACCGTGGTTGTTTCTGTCGTTGCCGTTTTGGCATCCGTCTCTGCCGTGGTTGTTTCTGTCGTTGCCGTTTTGGTATCCGTCTCTGCCGTGGTTGTATCCGCAGTTGCCGTCTGGGTATCCATGGCTACCGTGGTTGTTTCTGTCGTTGCCGTTTTGGTATCCGTCTCTGCCGTGGTTGTATCCGCAGTTGCCGTCTGGGTATCCATGGCTACCGTGGTTGTTTCTGTCGTTGCCGTTTTGGTATCCGTCTCTGCCGTGGTTGTTTCTGACGTTGCCGTTTTGGTACCCGTCTCTGCCGTGGTTGTATCCGTAATTGCCGTCTGGGTATCCATGGCTACCGTGGTTGTTTCTGTCGTTGCCGTTTTGGTATCCGTCTCTGCCGTGGTGGCGTTCGAAGTGCCTTGTGTTATTGGCGCTCCCTCGCATTCACTTAGTAGTTGTAATAGCAGCTTCATCACATTCATATACATGGCTTCCGTATTGGTATCCGTCGCTGCTATGTTGGTATCCGTCATTGCCGTGGTGGTGTCCGTCGCTGACGTGTTGGTATCCGTCGCTGCTATGTTTGTATCCGTCATTGCCGTGGTGGTGTCAGAAGTGCTTCGTGTTATTGGCGCTCCCTCGCATTTACTTAGTATTTGTAGTAGCAGCTTCATCACATTCATATACATGGCTTCCGTGTTGATATCCGTCGCTGCTATGTTGGTATCCGTCATTGCCGTGTTGATATCCGTCGCTGCTATGTTGGTATCCGTCATTGCCGTGGTGGTATCCGTCGCTGCCGTCTTGGTGTCCATGGCTGCGGTGGTGGTATCCGTAATTACCGTGGTGGTATCCGTTGTTGCTGTGTTGGTATTCGTCGCTGCTATGTTTGTATCCGTCATTGCCGTGGTGGTGTCAGAAGTGCTTTGTGTTATTGGTGCTCCCTCGCATTTACTTAGTATTTGTAGTAGCAGCTTCATAACATTCATATACATGGCTTTCCGTGTTGGTATCCGTCGCTGCTATGTTGGTATCCGTCATTGCCGTGGTGGTATCCGTCGCTGCCGTCTTGGTGTCCATGGCTGCGGTGGTGGTATCCATCTCTGCCTTGGTGGTGTGCGAAGTGATTTCTGTTGTTGGCGCTCCCTCGCATTTACTCAGTATTTGTAGGAGCAGCTTCATCACATTCATATAAATGGCTTCCGGGTTGGTATTCGTCACTGCTATGTTGGTATCCGTCATTGCCGTGGTGGTATCCGTCCCTGACGTGTTGGTATCCGCCGCTGACGTGGTGATACCCGAAGCGTCTTGCGTAATTGGAGCTCCCTCGGATATTCTTAGTAGTAGTAGTAGCAGCATCATCACATTGACCCCTTGCATAGTTGTTGCTGTAAAATGGGAACCATATTCATTACATCTCCTCATGGTGATACTGTTTCATGAAATCAGTGAATAATTTTTCTATCCATCTTATATCTAATATATATAGACGATCTTGACTGACTGACTGACTGACGCTAATTCTGACCATTTTCTAGAAGGATTAGAAATCTGAAATTTGGTACACATGTACCTTTGGGATGCACAGTTCAGAAAAAATCCGACTTCGGAGGTACATGCCCTGGTGGTACACATTTGGGAGAAAACATTTTTCTTAAATATATTTTGTGACAGATGAGGATGGCATTCAGAGAACCATCTGGATGTGCTGGGTTCGGTGGTGTAGTAGTAGCACATCTGACTGGCAATAAGAATGTCCGGGTTCAATTCCCGGCCATTCCTTGGCTTTCTCTAGCTTTTTTGCCTTACATGTCCCGTTACTCATTCCCCCTCCATAACATTGATTTTGCTTGAGTCAAACGAAGAGACATGGAAAGCTGAAACTTGGCATGGAGGTGCCCACCGAGACGATGAGTTCAGGAAAAACGCATCATTTTATATGCATGCCCTGGGGGTATATTTTTGTGAGCCGACGTTTTAAAGTATTTCTTTTGCCCTGGCGTATTAAGCTGGTGTGGCAAGATGAAACTTGGTACATTCCACTTTGACCAGACTAATCCACGTCGTCATAAAAGACATTAGCAAGGGTAACATAAAATTACTATCGGCATGTGGCAGCAATTTCAGGCCTTCTACCAAAGGACCTATACTCTTTTTGTCGCTGCTCATCTACTAAAAATAGATATTTTCAAAGAACAGGGATGGCACTAGTGCCATATATGCCATTGCCATAATCTTATCTAATATATATAGACGATCGTGATTGACTGACGCTAATTCTAACCATGTTCTGGAGAAGTTAGAAATCTGAAACTTGGTACACATGAACCTCTTGCGATGCAGAGTTCAGAAAAAATCCGACTTTGGAGGTACATGCCATGGGGGTACACATTTTGGGGGAGACGTTTTTAAATATATGTATTATGACGGATTAGGATGGCATCGGGAGGCTTGACTAGATGTCTAGGGTTCGGTAATGTAGTGGTGGAACACCTGACTGGCAATCAAGAGGCCTGGGTTCAGTTCCCGGCAGCTCCATGGCTTTCTTTCGGCGTCTCATGCCTTCCAATTCGCGTTACTCATTCCTCCTCCGCAGCGATGTTTTTGCTTTAGTAAAACGGAGACATGGAAAGCTAAAACTTTGCATGGACATGCCTACTGAGACGTTGAGTTCAGGAAAAATGTAAAATTTTAG